>JXTC01000917.1:0-33289 GCA_002914845.1 Trema orientale
TCAATGAACTACCTCTCGGGTGTAATTGATTTGAGTTCCAACCACTTGTCCGGTCCACTCCCACCATTTCCGCCGAACACGACATTTTTGAGACTCTCCAAAAATATGTTCTCAGGAACCTTATCTTTCTTATGTGAAATGCGACATTCTGTCTTGATTTTCCTCGACCTTTCTGATAACAGACTCTCAGGGGAACTTCCAAACTGCTGGATGCAATTCAAGAACTTGTCGTTCTTGAACCTGGCAAATAATCATTTCTCAGGGAAATTACCAGCCTCCTTGGGCTATTTACCCCAAATTGGCGTGCTGCATTTATGTAACAACAAGTTCTATGGAGAAATGCCTTCCTTTCAGAACTGTAAATATTTGTCACTCCTTGACCTCGGGGAGAATAGAATATCGGGGAAATTACCAGAATGGCTAGTGCAGAGCAGAGAATACTTGGTAGTTTTGCGCTTGAGTTCCAATGAGAGCTCTGGAAGTATCCCTACAAGTTGGTGCAGTCTACAAGCTCTTCAAATATTGGACCTCTCCCAAAACAACTTATCTGGAGCTTTACCGCACTGCTTTAACAATATGACCGCCATGAAATCTGAAGTCACTAATTATGGACAATTCGATGTTGTGAATCTGACGTGGAAAGGAATAAAGATCGAGTTTGGGAGGAATCTTTATCTCATGCGAAGCATCGATATTTCGAGCAATCACTTGAGTGGAGTGATCCCTGAGAGTATAACAAGCCTGCTAAAACTGAAGTCTCTGAATCTATCAATAAATAATCTGACTGGAAGTATTCCAGGCAACTTTGATCAGTTGAAGGATTTAGAATCTCTTGATTTGTCAACAAACCGGATATGTGGTAAAATTCCTACAAGCTTTTCTCGCCTTACTTTTCTCAGCAAACTGGACTTGTCTTACAACAAGTTGACAGGCAGAATTCCGTCAAGCACTCAACTACAGGGTTTTCCAGCTTCTGCATTTATGGGAAACGCCGGACTTTTTGGACCGCCACTCACGGAGGATTTACCAAAAAACCGAACAAAACAAGATCCTGGGGTTGTCAATGATATCAACAAAGCAAATGAGGATGGCTACATAACCTTTGGCTTCTATGTCAGTAGTGCCATTGGATTTATTGTAGGATTCTGGGGAATTTGTGGCACTTTACTGATCAGTAGCTCTTGGAGACTCGCCTGCTTCCGATTCTGGAATCGTACAGAAGATTGGATCTATGTGACAACAAGAGTATCGAAGGCAAGATTGCTAAGAAGGCTCACAAATCACAACTGAAATGGTAAGGGTAATCCATTTTCTCACTGATGGCTAGTTATTTATTTTTCTTCATTTATATTTCTCTGATTCCATTTAATATTCAATAATGCCATTAGAAAATCATACCATACCATCTATGTTTCAAGTCTTGACTTAGCATAAAAGTTCCAGTTTTGTGATGTGATGTTTTTAGGAGCTGCAGATATCTTGATACATAAGCTATCCCCTGGAGTCGAAAGATGGAAGTTATATATACTGTGGAAGGTTTCGGATACATCCTTAAAGTCTCCCTTTCACATCCACACTGTCTGTCTCGTTTTTTTTTTTTTATTATTATTTTAATTTTTCTTAAGAACAAAAAAAATTGAGAGTATTATTTAGCATTCTGTATTTATATAATCAAGTATTATAGAGTTGAGAGTGTATATAAACAAGTAAGAATTTTTAATAGTAACAACAACGATTAACGAAGGAAGAAAGCAAGTAATTCTAATTGATAATGCTCAAACGATTAATGCAGAAAGAGATAAATTGGTATACACACACAAAGAGACCTTTCATAAAAATAAAAATAAGAAAAAATTATAGTTTGAGAAATCTACCCAATCCGAATCATTGGATGACAGATTATAGGGCTTCGGATTATCCTAGGATTCCTCCTTCCCCGTAGGTTTTTCTCTATCAAGCTGTCTTGTGCTCCGAATCTTGCACAGGAACCATCGTCATATAATAGAGTCGGAGCAGCTAGCAAGTTTAATGGATTTGTTATTTTTTCAAGTTGATGTTGTTCTCCAATGTTCTGTCGTATTTTAATAATATTCTCCATTTTCGATTTTAGACCCATTTTCAACCCTTTTTTTTTTTTTCCTTCGTTTCATATGATGTCGTTTTTATGTTAAAATCATTTTGAGGTTAACGTCGTTTCCCACGAAGTGTCGTTTTCTTATTATTGTCATGCTCGTTAGGCTAATTGCTGTTTCCCGATATTAATGTCGTTTTCCTAGATAATATCGTTTCTTATTATCGTCGTGTTTTCATGTTGACGTTGGTTCTTTTTTCCATGTTACTATTGATGCGTCTCTATCTAAATCCAATGTCGTTTTCTGAAGTTGAAGTCGGTTTGTAATATTGATCTCGTTTTCATAGCCATTGTTCATTAAAGTTAAATTCGTCTTTTTCACGATGTCGCTTTTTGATATCAATGTCGTTTTTGGAAGATTATACAGTAACAGTTTGTTGATTGTTCTGCCATGTTCATGTCCTTTGCCCCTGCTGATTTGGACCCTAGGATTTAATGTTGCAATGCAATAACAGCATTAAATCAAAATCCATTTATCACACTTCTTTATTAAAAAGAAAAAGAAAAGAAAGGTAAAAACTTGAGAATGTGCTAGAAATATTTTATAATGGTGTTACAAGGTAAAGATTTGCATGACCTTTGAAATTAACCCAGGTACTCCGGCCTCGATTTGGTCTGGCACTACAAAGATTTCGATTTTCAACTTTTCATACACTAAGAGGATTAGATGTGTTAGTTAAGCTAAAGTACTTTGGCAGGCATCAGTAGTGTCCAACAGGACGGAGGGAGAATGGAGGCATATGCCCCATACCCCAACTGGATTTTGGGGAAAAAAAAAATTTACATGTATTTAAAAGGGGGGGGGGGGGGGGAGTGTGCCTTTACTCAAATGGGCCAAAATAGTCATTTGCCCCAACTGAAAATTGACCAAAATTATACTAAGGCCCTAAACTATATTGGTCCAATTTTATGGATTATGACTGCCTTAATGCCCAATTTGAATTTGAAGGCTAGCTCTGCCCCTGTACATATATATATATATTTTCAAGGTAAAACCTCCCCAAAAAATAACATTTTATATTGTTCTTTCGAGAAATAAATAAATTAAAAAAAAAAAACATATGATCTATTGTTTTTTTACTCCTTAAGGATGTATCTAATCAGTTCAATCTCACTCCAACTGGTTTGCAAACACCCAACCCCAACAGAAAAAGAACGGCCTATTGACAAGATAATAATAATACATCAATGAACGGCTCATACTCCATAAAACGAACTATTTAATCACTTACAACAAAACCCGCAGAAATGCATGTCAAAGATAAGATTTGGGTTGCACCAACCTCGAATCCAGCTCATTTAACCTTAATAGACCAAGAATGCACGATTCAGAGATCGATGTATGAACTTGACAAGCCTCATAGAATGGATGTTACACGGACAGAGTTATCAGCCGATCCAGTCAAGAAAATGGGCAAGGTCGGGTGCCAATCTACCGTAGTTATAGCAGCAGCATGGGCAAGCGTTCTTAGCCCATTCATATGACCTCGAACCTGAGCCAAATTTATGGGACATAAGAAGTTATGAAGGAACAACAACTAACTAGGCATCTGAGATACAGGGCAGAGAGGTCCAACCGCTACAACGAAGTTGAGAAAGAAGCAGGGATGGAATAGGGAGGTAGAGAGATTAACCTGATAAATGGGTGCTCTTACTAAACCAGACGTTGCCAATAGTCTTCTCCCATTAGCATCTAATGCCATTTCATGTCTACAATGTTTTGAGCTCTCAAGGTCGCAGAACCTACAGCACAGAAGAGTAATCGTATGAAACATTGAGCACACATACAATTTACTCTGAATATTGTGCATAAGCAATGATATGCTTTTGTGCCAAGCAATGGAGTACCTGCTACAATCTTTTGACCAAAGAACTTGACCTTGATTATGCAAGCTCCATTCTAGAATCTGGCATGAAAAAGCCAATAGTATGAGTTAAAAACTTAGAAAAGATGACGAAATTTTCTATATACTTGAAGTAAATTTACTTACCTTTCCGTCTGACCCCAAACTGAAAATGCTGGTCTCGTCAGGCCCAAAAAGAATAGAGCTTATGGCAGAGTCATGCGCAGGCCACCCAGTAATTTGAAGACCCGCAGACATGTCTTTTTCTTGTTAAGGTTAGTGTATCTATCCAGAATCAAGCAAACAACCTCAAGCAATTAATAACTACTCACTTGCGTGCCCGATATGTACCCTTCTTCAGAGTTCACCAGAGATGTCAGAGACAAAAACATGATTCCACAGTGAAGGACCAGAAAACAATAACAATAAGGATACCAAACATGTGAATCATTCCATCAGTTGCAGAGGCTGCTAAAATCTTCCCATTGTGATTGAAACTTAGGGACGTAATCGCAGGTGGATCTTTACCAAGAGGAAGGACTGTCTTCATGAGAGCCAAAAGATTATAAGGCAAACAGTGCAAAAATGAAAGTGAAATGTACATACAACATTCTCGGTCAATCAAACACATACCATAGCCTTCCATGTCTTCATGTTCCATACCGTTAAAGAAGCAAAACCCAAATTATTATAACTTGAGCCAGACCTACAAGAAAAAACAAAGTCCCTTTAATTTCTGTCACCCTTATAAAAGAACAAAAGAAAATAACATAAACTTGCTCACAGATTTATCACTTTTTTTGGATAAGGATGAAAGAACCAATGTTATAAAAACATTAAACCAAACTAGTTTTATTTTTATTTTAGACTTTATAAAATCGTTTATAACAGTTTCATCTAATTGAATATTAGGGGCAGCTCTCTTGCCAAGCACAACTTTTGGAAATGTTAACGCCTATGATAAGTCAAATTTTAAAGAACATACCCCCTCGATGCTGCTGCAGAAACAAAAATTGGTTCCACAGGACTGCACTTTATATCCAAGACGCTGCAGCCAAAAAAGAAGTAAGCAGAGCCAACACATTAGAAAAACAGACACATAAGTTTGATGTCAGGGAGGACCTTGGAAATGCTTCAGTGGTCTTGAGATCACAAACAACTCTTTTTGCGTCGACATTCCATGCTTTAATGCCTCCATCAGCAGTGCCTATGAGAAGCTTTTGTCATGAAGAACCACAACACTTAAAAGTATGTAATACATAATCTTTCTGATGTTAAGCATATATAAAAGTATTCATTTTAAATTCTAATTTTACATACCAATCGGTCAGATTTACACTCCCAGTCAAGTGACATAATCTCTGCTCCGCAATAAATGGTTGCATTTCTAGAAGCTGGGGTTGATGAGTCATATGTCCATATCCTATATTCAGCATGTAGGAAGGAGAATACTATATTTCAGCGTAAAATGAAAAATAAAATTCCAAAAAAATGAATTAAACAAAAACTGAAGCCTTGGGCCTTCTCTGGCTTGTGTAACAACCTAGTCAATCCCACGTGGGATAGCAGGTAGGGTTAATCCAGGACCGTCATTTGGACAATCAAAGCATTCAGATTTTTACACGTAATAGACAACAGGAAGCAATAGAAATTGTTCAGCCCAGCTCCTAATGCTATCATATTATTTCTTTTATCCATGATTAAAACTTATACAGAATGTACCTGACTGTCCCATCCATAGAAGCACTAGCTATGTTATTCCCAGAAGCAGAAAAGCGGCAGCGACTGATTGGACTAGTGTGACCCAGAAATGTCTCCTAGATATCATGATCTCCAAAAGATTACGTAAACTCCAATAAAGAAAAAGTAGTAAGTTATAGACAATCTCCCAGTCTAGAATGCAAATGTAAAGGATTGGAATATGAAATCAAAACCATGTTCAATTATCCCTTAATAACCCATTTTACCTGAAAATCAACTTTCACTTCTGGTAATTCTTCTGCATGGCTTTCCCAGCCCTTTTCTGCCACAAAAGATTCAATAATTACTAAACCCATAAATCTTAAGAGGTTCAGAACCCATCGCTATCTCAAACCATCCTAGTGAAGAAAAAGAAGAAATTTTTAGTCAACCCAGTGTGTTTCTGTAGATAACACTTTTAGCCCTTTAGTTGAGAATAGGTAGAACACCATACCCAACACACAAAGGAAATTTGTATGGAACAAAGGAAAAGAAATTTGTATGGAAAAGTTATATATACCAACATGGGAACCATTGCTAAAATTTGTATGGAAAAGTTATATATACCAACATGGGAACCATCTAGCAACTGGCTGCTATCACCAATCCCACCATCCCTCACATGAAGATTTGATGAAAAACTTAGGTTGTAGCCAGAGTTTGTCATGGAAACCTCTTGTTGATTTCCCACAGGCGCTCCAACAACCAACTCTTGATCTAGCTCTGCTTCACCAATCTGTGGAGTGGCAGGAAAATAGGTTTCCAGAGTGTCTTTGGACATAAGAAGATTTTCCTCATGCACAAAACTTGAAGAACTCTTGACTTTCTCGGTGCTTGCATCGGTGAATGGTGAAACATTACTGAGTTCCAAAAGGCAAGCCAAGGATTATTATATCATAAGCTATATATAAGTTAGTGTTGAGGGAGAATTATTAAAAAGCAAAAAAATAAAAGATATATATACCTCCTTAGCTGGCATAGCTGAGCCTCCTTTTCCTCCAATAAAGCCTGAAGTTCTGATAACTTAAGATTAAGTTGCTTGATGTCTTTCTTTAGACGGTTGACAGTATTCTTCTCCGAACTGATTTTCAATAGAGCAGGGATGCGTGGTTTAGTCAAGGACGTGTTTTTCAATACTCATTCAGTAATACAACGTTCAATTTTCTCCAGAGACAATTATTGATAATAAGTTAATAATATAAAAGGTTACGAATTTACTGTGGAAGAATTCCCACAGAGATGGACTATCGATTTAATTATATATTCATGCTTCAAATTCCTTCAAAGGAAAAACACAAGAAAAGAAATGAAAAAGAGGAAACATCTTTGCAAGTATTCTTGAGTCCATTAATCCCAGAAGTAGAAATATGTACTACTCACTTTATCCTCAACTTGTTTTCGACTAGTAACTCCAACAGAATCACGGAGACAATATTGTGATGACAAAGACTAAGAACTAATTTTTTTAAGGTTGATTTCCACAAAAGAAATAAATACCAACTCCTTGGAGATCAAACAAATTCAATAATATTGGAACAGGACCTACTTATGATAGAATAATTTTGGTGACAGTTAGAAGAAGCTAATTAATAGAGTATAAAATGTACACTTGACTAAAACAGATTCTGTGCTCACGCATTGAAATTTTACTTTTCGTGGTGAACAGTGACCACATCACTAACAACATAAAAAGCCTTCCTTTAGAAGACAACATCGTATATAAACTTATTCTGAAAGGATATGGGTGCCATTGAAGATCACACTAAAGAAATTCCTCACAGAAAGATGCAAGGCTTCAAACCATTCCCTGGAGAAATAAGTACGAAACTCAGGATCCGAGCTCGGATTCTTTACATATGGAATAGCTGCATCACATTTTACCAATAATATAAATGAAAGATAAAATAAAACCTCACAACACAACAGAAACAACAAAGAAGAAAACCCACCAAACCAAGGAGTCCAATCCTGGCCCCTTTGCAGCAAATCATTCCCATTCATGCCATAAAACTCCACAACTTTATCCTTCCTTCCCGATTGTACAGCATGAACAATGTAATAGCGTAAAATAGAGACCTCCAACTTACACAGAGTATCAATATGCACTCTCTCAGAAGATGAAGAGAGACAGTGCTTAAAAAAACTCAGCAGACCAACCAACTTTTCAGCTTGAAAAGTCGGAACATACACTGCAAAGATTAAATCAACAATCTTATCCACTTGAAACCCTTTACCAATATCCGTCGATGATTCAGAATCAAAGGCTTGCAAAGTGTTGGTAAACCCTCTAAAGACAAGGAACTCCCTCACAAGCTCCTCAGCATGGAGCATATTCTCCATCCTGCCCTTGCAAAACCTACAAAGGCAGCAATACACTTCCATTGCTTGTAAATTTCACACATGCAGGTAATAATTTTTCAGGTCCTAAAACAGGATTACACGATGAAGTATAGTAAAACGCAATGAAAACTGCATCAATGCAAATATCCAGGTTTGCCCATTTGTCGTATTCAATAGAAATGCTTAATTCCAAATGAAAAGTTTAACCAGTAATCCATAACCTGTGCTTCATCAAAAATTCAGCAACCAAAGGGAAAAATGAACAAAATTCGACAATTCAGATAGGGTTTAGACTATAGAGAGATCTAGGGCTGACTACAACCGACATTTCAGGAATATAATACATATATATATGTAGTACATTTATATATCGTATTGAAGAAGATCGAGAGATTTGTACCTTGTGGAATTGGAAGAAACCAGGGGGTTACAGAGCCAGAGATCTCGATTGCACGGAATTCAGATTCAGCTTCAGCATAAGTGAAACAAAATAATAGACGAAAGGGATTTGAGCGAAACAAAATATATGATTTGGCGCTTAAACAAAGAAAAAGGCTTACAGAAATATGACGAAATTTTGGGCTTAGTTTAAGTAAATATCTATTTGTCAAATCTTATAGCAAAATGTCCGGTATATTTGTTTATATGCCAAATGTAAAATTTTATATACTAAGTATAAAAAATTATATCTGCACATTTCAGTACAATAACTGAAATTGGTAGATATGTTTAACTAACAAGTGTAAAAAAATATACACATAGACATTTAGCTATAAAATTTAAAAAATGGACATTTACTTAATCAAATTTAAAATATTAGTCAACCACCTAGATTTTTATTATTTCACGGGTATTGGGCCTGTTGCAACTGTTCCTCAAGATACGAAATCGGACAGCCCACCATTTACTGATGGGCTCGTTTCTTCGATTTAAAACGTAGTGGAAATTTAACTTTTATGGTAACTTTGCAAAAAATATTGAAAAATCTCGAATTTTAATTAAAAAAATATCACTTTTTACTAATTAATAATATACATGAAGTAACCAATCAAGTTACCTAAGATAAGATAACTTGACCAAGATTTTTCAATTTTTAGTATTTTGGGTCTAGAATTTTGTAAGAAACCCTTTTAATTAGATTTTTTTTTTTTTAAAAATGAGGCTTAACTAGTGACCTCTATTTATTACAAATTAAAGAAAAATACTCACTACTATCTAATCTCCACCCTACCCTATTAGGAATAATATGTTTTCACGCTTACCTCCGGTGTGACTCGAACCTAGGACTGAGATAAATACCCGTTTTGTAAGTATGCTTTCATAAATACCAATTTTTATTTTTTGATTAATTCATGTACCCTGTTTTTGGAGAAATATATACCATGAGAATTTTATACCAAAATCGGTATAAATTTCATAGTGTATACCAAACAAATCATACAAGTTACACATGTAATATATTTACCAAGGAAAAAATACATGTACTAAGCGCAGATATCACAAAATTTGGCTCTCTAAGCAAAATGGCCGAATTTCATGAATATACTAAAGTATAAAATCTAGTTTTGTCAACTATAAAAAACTTATATAGTCGATTATTTAGAAACTAGAAAAAACGGACATTTACTAAAGTTAAGTATAAAAAAGAACCAATTCTCATATCTCTAGAAATTTTACAAGGTTGAGTAGCCAAATACACTTTTTGAGTATATTTACTAATACGTAATTAAAAAAAAACAAAATAAAAAAGGAAAAAGGTAAGGGTTTAGAGAGGATCCATTTCCAATTTAACTCTATGAAGAATTTCTAGCTACTGTACTTTAAATGGGTAAGTAAATACATAAATGGATGAGAAAAGAAAACACTACTTTAATTTTCATTTTCTTTATTGTTCGTTATGAATCACTTTACATGTCCTTTATATACATGAATTAAAGCTAATAGTAGCCTTTTAGTGCTACGTTAACTAATACTTTTAGCAGCTAAATAAAGCAAGCACAATAAACAAACAAAACATATTTTTGGAAAAGAAAGATGTGGTATAAATTGGAGTAAATAAAAGGGTTGTTATAATTAATTAGTTAGGTTCAATAAAGGGTTTTTTTTTTCATTTTAAACTTTACTTGTTGCCACCAGAATTCATGATGAGCCCGTAGTAACACACTCTCATGAATAAAAGAAAAAACACACACACACTCATGAAATTTAGAAAAAAATTTAGGGTCCGTTTGGTTAATGATTTGAAAACAGTTGATTTAGATAAAGTATATTTAAGTTGAGAATTTGAAAACTTGGAAGAAAAATTTGTTTCTAAAAATGCGTTTAGTTGTTATATTTTCTTATTGTTTTTTAGTTTAAAAAATATAAAACTGTGTTTGGGTGAGTGGTTTTTAGATACTATTTTCTCCCAATAATATAAAATCTCCTTTAAAAAAAACTTGTTTAAATATAACCAGATTTATATATTAATTTTAAATTATTATTTTTTATTTGTAGGAAAATTCTGAAATTTTTCTATTAATGCATATTAATATTTTTTTCTGAAATTCCTCTAGTTTGTTTTAAAAAATTAAACATGATAACATTGTAAAAAAATAAAAACATGCGTATAAATAAACGAATTAAACATGATAATGTTTTAAAAAATTGTCTACCCTTCACTCATGCACCCCTAAATCCAACCNAAAGAAAAAAAAAAAGAAAAAAACTTTTACTTGGCTTGAGGCTTGGCAGGGTCAGTAGAAGGAGAAACAACAAGCAGCAACAGAGGTAGCTTTATCTGAAATTTTTTTTATTAATGCATATTACTATTTTTTTTCTGAAATTCCTCCATTTTTTTAATGCAAATTCTGAAACTCCATTGATATCACACATCAAGTTTCATGGGTTTTCTCATGGTCTATTGAACTAAATCAAGCTTCAACCCCTGCCCCTCCGTCGCCGCCGGCGGAGAAGAAGACGACGACGACGGTGATGATTAAGTCGAAGAGGTCCATTGTTATATAGTCCTCGCTGACTTCCCCGGCGAGTCGGAGATCTTCGAGTTGGCCGCGTCTCCTTCGAGAGAGAATGGGCCGAATAGGAGAGATGAGTTTTAGAAGAGGAAATTTGATTTTTTATGGTATTTTTTCAAAAAAATTGAAAAATCCCGGAATTTGAAATTGTTCTAAAAAATTCCGAATTTAATTATAAAAATACCACTTTTAAAAGTATTTAGAAAAATACTATTTTTTATTAATTGATGAGATACTTAAATTAACTAGTCGACTTACCTGAGGGAACTTGAACAGTTACTTCAGAAAACTGGATTGGTTATACTAAATAACCTAACTAATTACCTCGAGTACCATTGAAAAATACCAAATTTAAAGAAAAATGATAGTTTTCTAAATATTTTTTAAAAGTGTTATTTTTCTAATAATACTTTTAAAAAGTGATATTTTTCTAAATCAATCCGGAATTATTCAAAAAAAATTAGTCAATCCGGAATTTTTCAATTTTTAGTACCTTGGGCCTGGAATTTTGTAAATAGCCCTTTTAGAAAACATAAATTTGTTGTTTTCAAATTTTGGGATTTTTTGGACAAAATTTTCAAATTCTGGACTTAAAAATGGGCCACCAAACAAGTTTTCATGGGTCTGTTTTCATCTTTTTAGTTTTCAAAACATAAAAACCAAATTTAAAAAAGGTACCAAACAGGCCCTTATATTTCCATACTTATGTTACCCTCATCATAAGACCAATTTATTTCAAGAAGAAGATACGCGTTTTTGTTTCAACAACATTTGTTTCGAGTATTTTCAATACAATATCAAATTTATGCGTCAATACTATCATAAAGCAAAAAAATCATTCTCCAACAAAAATGCCATTTCTTGTGTTGAATTTGGAATTTGCTACACTTGGTACTAAATTTGACACCATGTATGCCAAATTTTGGCATTTTGATTTACTTTGAGTTTGTTATTACAAAATTTGGATTAACTTTATTATTAATTCTTTTCTTTTATTTAATATTTTGTTTTGTTGTTAAATTTTGTTTTTGATTAGGTGCAATTTTCAATTTCATTATTCTTTGAGGATAATTATGTTATTTCCTTTATATTTTCCCTAGTTTATCTTAATAGAGAGGGATGGATTTGATAATTGTTTTAAATAAAGGATATACTGCAAAAAAAAAAAATATTTTGAGGTTTGAGTGTTCTGCAATTTAAATCTTGAAATTTGGATAACTTTAATTGATAAAAAAAAAGAATATCCTCAAGATTAAAGAGAATAATAAGGATTAATCTAATTTTAATAGAGCATGTTATTATTTTTTTGTTACTAAAATTGGTCAAAAAATGTGTCCAAAATATTAATTTTCAAAAATTCTTAATCTTAATATATTCTTTTGCAGAATCTAAATTTTAGATTTAAATTACATAACACTCAAACTTAGAGTTTTTTTGGTTTTAGTTCACCCCTTAAATAATTGCAATTTGTTAATTTAATTTAAAAATCTCCAAAAAAAAATCCTATGGTACCGACAAAAAAGTTAACAATTATTATGTCATTTTATGATAATTTTCAACAGTTCAAAGAGTAAAATTAGGAATTTAAAAATTGAAGGACCAAACAAAATGTTCTCAATAGTTTAGGACTAACGGGATAAAATATCATTTTTAAAACCGATTTTCACTTTTCCAAAATTTGGTAATCTCAATCCCCACACCAACAATATGTGTTAGGGAGATGAATCTGAAACTGAAACCCACGACCCTTCAAGCAAGCAATCCACCTAAGCCGAACGAACCCAACCTCAAATCTCTTGCAGGAAGATGCCGCGAGTCTCTCAGCGGAAACTGTCTCAACTCTACAGCCTCCTACCATGCGGCTAGTCCCACCCTTGCGGCCTCTTCTTCAGTTTTCCAAGTTTTCAGGTTCGATCTTTATTCTATTTTATATGATCTATAGTTTGTCCGATTATCATAACAAGTTCGTGGTTTAACGTTGAAACTTCATTTTTCTTCTGCCTTTGTGATTTTCGATTTTTTTTCCCCCTTGCTAATCATTGATAAATATTCCTCTAATTTCTTTTAGATTATGTTCGTGAGTTAGAAATTGTTCCTCGGGTTTTTTTTCTTTTTTTTTTTTCCCCTATTTCTTTCTTAAGATCTTTATTTTTGAGCATCCAAGAACATTTCCTCATCTAAGGAAAAAAAAAAAAAAAAGTGAGACCAAAAAGTACAGGAGTATTGTGTCTTGTGTCTCATTAATAATTACATCTTAAGTAGAATTGGAAACTATGTGGTCTGAATCTATTAATCAATCAGTAACACACAAATACGTTGTCATATCTCAGTAAAAAAATAAAAAATAAATAAACACAATTGGTGTTTGGCACCAAACACACTCTAATAAGAAATGAGAATGTCTAAATTTGAATATGACACTGGTATATACATTAAAATGTGTGGGGCTATGCATTTATAGGACAAGTCAAGTATATATATCAAGTGGAGTACTAAATGCCGTATGAACACTCCTAACGTGTTGAGTTTTCATAATTAAAGATAAACATGTGTTACATATACTGAGATCTCATCCGTCTTTGTTATTATTAAAAAAAATATGTGTATTACATCAACCCCTCAATTATATGAACATAATTCTTCCCCAATTAGCGGTTCTTATCTAACACGCACATTGTTGCTGACATTTATCCATATGTTAAGTGGATCGAAATTTCTCCAAGAAATATAGTAGTTGAAAGTTTGGTAGAAAAATGTATAAATTTGATAGCTGTCGATCTTGACTCAGACAATTACGTAAATACCACAACTCCAGTTTGATTATTTTTGTTTTGACTTGGACAATAACGTAAATAACTGGGAAATTTTATACAAGTCATTGCAGACGACAACATGACAGATCAATTGGTTTAACATCTACCGAAAGTGTACCACATGATTTATTATTATAGTGACTTTAGATCTGACTCCACATGGAAACACCGCGGCAATAAAGAATGAGGCTCCAAGCGTCACGCGTTTTGGTTTGTCCCTTGTCTCATCATGGAGGGATCCGTCATAAAAGATAGTGATATTTCTGACCTAACGTAACTAAACAAATTTAATTTACAAAAAAACAGGTTTAGCAAGTTAGTCCTAAACTTAACACAGGTTTACAAAGAAAGTGATGCTTCTTACTTTCTGATTTGTAACAATTTAGTCTATTAATTGTCTAAATTATAATATATTGTTAAATTTTTAACTAAAAATACAGATGAGAAGTACGTTGTACTATATGAAAATATATTTAAAGAAAAATAAATTAAATTAAAAGATTTAAAGAGAAAAAAATATGTATTTTTCGCATTTTTTAGGATTCTTTAAATTACAAATTTATATTAAAAAAATTATGTGATTTTTCATTTTTATTCTTGAAATTCCTAAATTACCTTTTAAATACAGTTTTAGATGCCACTATGAGCTTCTCACTTGTGTTTCTGGGCAAAAATTTAACAGTATGCTGTAATTTAGACAGTTTAGTGACCAAATTGCGACAAATCAGAAAATTTAGGTACCAATGTGCCACAGTTGAAACTTTAAAGACTAAATTGCCACAAGTATAATAATTGATGGACCATTTGTATCATTAACCCTTTACTAAAATATGTAAATTCATCCGTCAAATATAGATATATATGTAATTTCATATAGCTATGTAAATAATAATTATTAGCAATGCAGGACCCAAAAGTCAAAGACACTGCACGACACCTACCCCATTGATGGCCATAAAACTAGCATAAATTGTATTAGCTACCAGCTCGTGATGGATCTGTGACAACGATAAATTTAAAGGCAAAGAAATCAATTAGAAAATAATTATTTTCGTCCTCTTTGTTTATTGTTATCATCATTGATAACTCCATTATTTATATCTTTTTCAGCATCATAAACGCTTAATAATTTATGATTAATCAATTGAGCCGTCTAAATTAATTCCGCTAGCTACTTAATATAATGTTGAATCAGCTTCCAATGATGTACTGGAGTCCAGAAAACCCTATTAAAACTTGTCCCTGCTTTTAGCTAGCGTGTTGGGAATTCCGGTAATTGGAAAAATCAGGGGGAAAAGAAAAAAATCGTGAAAGATTCTTAAAGTAGTTCCTTGTTTTAAACCGAGTTGAAGGTTATTAAAAAGAAAAAATGGTAGTTCAATTTTGATAAAGGTTAAAAAGCTATTTTGAAGAAAAAAGAAAATGATAAACTATTACGAGGGAATTATGGGTCAGTTTGATATTATTATGTCATACTGCAGTTTTGCGTAGTTATGTTTTGAGCAAGAATGAGCTGTAGGAAAAAAAATTTATGATGTCTAAAAATATCATTTAAGTGTTTAGTAAATTACAGATTATATGTGCGATATTTTAAATAATTTGTATTATAAAAAGAAAATCAACTTTGAAAAGTAGCTCTTATCATCCTTCTCAAATTTTTCTTAAATTGGTGGTTACGTAGTAAATTTTAGAATCTGCTGATCAAAAACATGAACTTGTCAAACACTTTACGCTCTCGATTTTTTCGTTAACTACTTTTAAAAGAAACATCAGCGGTGATAATTAATCCCAAACGAAGCATACATTAGGTCAAATATATCATTATTTTTTATGAAAACGATAACTTTAAGACATACTGATTTTGAATTGAAAATCAATGAGCCCTTATTTCCCCACTTTATATCATTTACATGCTATTTTCTCTTCCCAACAATTGATCTTACTTTAGAAAAAATGACACACACATATATAAATATATTTCTTTTTGACATGATTACATTTTATCTTCTTTTTTTTTTTGCTTGTTATTTATTGATTAGATATCGTGAAAGTGTCATATTTTATAAATTTTTATTAAGAAATCTGCAAGTGATAACAACGTTATTCATTTTGAAATATTTCATGAGGGACAATTGACCTCAAATTAGTCATTTCAAACCTAATTGCATAAATTTTTTGGAGGTTCATCGGATAATAACTACGAAATGCAAGTAATAAAAATTGTAAGCGTTCAAAGTTAGGAGCATAGAGTAGAAGTCTACATAATTAATTAATTATCGACTAGTTGTTCTCCTCTTAGCAAAAGAAAAAAGAAAAGAAAAAAACTCTAATTGTTCTCCGTTTTATAATATATCCTAGATTATTATTTGAAAAAAAAAAAATCGACAAAAACACGAGAAAATGGCCAAAACACGTGATCTTGTCCGTAGACTTGGACAAGTTTAAAATATCAATTTTCAGCGAAATTTCGCTGTTTTCTGGGTACTAACGTAACTATGTAGGTTTAATAATATCTTTTTTCTGCATAATTTCGAAGAAAGTTCGGTTGAAGTTTGATATGAAATCGTCATTGCTATTTTTTTTTTAAACTCTATAATTTTACATAATACTGAGAAAATTTTGGAAAAAATTTCACAGAAATATTCGTCAAGCTATGAATAGTAAAAATGATTAGATGTTTCTAAAAATACTTTTCTATAGTTTAGTTTAATTTTTAGTGACATCAACCTATCAAAATGCATAACAAAGAAAAAATATACATATTTATCTGCTATCTTATTAAATGAGTATCTCCTATCTAATGGCTTTTATTTGTTATTATTTTATAATTTATTTAATCATCTATTTCTCTTAGATATAATATTTCACTGTGAAAACTTGTTTTATTAATATATTATTGATTGCTTTTGTCGTTTTAAAAGTTTTATTAAGATTTTGTCTTCTCAGTGAAATTTTAATATTTTTCTTTTTTTTTTAGGGGAAATTTTAATATTTTTCATTGCATGCATGGTAATATTAAAACTGAAATCTCTATCAATATTTTCCATAATATTACAAAACCGATAGTATACAAAATAATAGATATTTTTGCCCCTAAAACAAATTATAGATATTTACATTTTAACAAGGAGGCATTTATTAGATTGGGTCGATGGGATGCTATATGCCTCTTATGTAAGTTGTCTAACTCCCGCTCTATAAAATAACCACGGGCAAGTGGCCACCATCGACTTCGACACACATGCGAGTCATGTAACACACCAGACCAGTTGATATTTTAGAATAGCCAATTGATCTATTATTTCAATATTTCTTAAACACTAACCTTTTTTTTTACAATAAAAATGAAAAAGTAAAAACCTTACTGAAGTCAAACCTAACCTAGAGTACCTAGTCACAAAACTAATACTTTTTCCCCTCGCTATATGATACTGTCATTATAACATTATATATGTCCTTTCATTGCAAACGAAGTCTGATTGACCGAAACATTGATTTTTTTTTTTTCTCTTTGGAAAAATCTAGAGTCCGGCTCCCGCCGGCGACAAATTTTCGCTTTATATTAATTTTTTTATTTTTTATTTTTTTTCTTTTAAAAAATTTCTTTGATCCGGCTGGCTATCTTGATTCTAACGATTTATAGAATTAAAAGAGGATAAGGGTATGATCCTAAAAACACCCTCTTATTGAATCTAAATATCATGTTTAATTTTTTTTTTGTTCTCTAAAAAAAAAAAGTATCCCAACTATTTTCAAACAGACATGATATGAAAACCAAAATTTTGCATAAAAAACTTACATCACATGATGAGGCTTGCATCTCAACCACTTCTTATTTTAAAGTAGGACCACACCATTTAAAGTAATGTGACTAAAAATGATGTCACATTACTAGTATAAATTTTTTGAATCACACTGAGTGCAAGATTTTTATGGTAAGATCTTGGTGTCTCAAGCTCTACCCAATTTCAGTATTTTGGTCCCTTTTTGGATAGAATTGAGTCGTTTTCGACTCAATTTCCGACTCAATTCAAGGGGATCCAATCCAAGACATGACTAATAAAGATTAGATACCTCAAAGTGAATTTAAGTAACGACCTACATTTATCCGTTGAAAATTCTGCTTAGATTTTAGAATTGATAAATGTTATAAACTCAATTGCTTTTGTTTATATTTATGAAAATCTTATTTGACTTGGACATTTTGGATGATTTTCATTATACTATTTGTCTTGTATGTTGGGATAGATTCGATAAAGCAATAAGTTGCCAAAGCAACCTCTATTACGTAGTCTTATTTATTCTGACATATGAAGATGTCGTGAGTTTGTTATTAATGCGGGTGATTACCGGTCCAAAAGAAGGTGATCATTTGGCACGACAACAAACACACATCTGATGGTAAATGCGTGACAGTTGTTCGATTTCCATGTAAGCAATAAATCGGCCTAAAAGAAGGTTTGTTGCTTTACAAGATTTACTGTCAATGTTTGATCATTGCACTTGAGAGTACCACTTGCAAGTTAATGAGCCGGCTCAAAGGAAGGCTTATTAATGTTGCACTACGTATCTTGTGATGGTAGCCCACTTTATGTGATAATGTGATATATGTCAATATTTGCATATTTTTGTGATTAAATTGTATGCCTATACATGACATTTAAGTTGTGAGCATGTTTAATTTATGGTATTATTTTGTTCTCTATTCAGTTTCTGCTGCTAGTATTTTTGCCAATCTGAGTATAATTTCTATGCTTACGGACACAAACTTAAGGCCTAGAAAGGGAATGTCATGATCGTACTGGGTTGTATGGATCTTAACTTAGCACTCAGAAAGGACCAACCCGCTGCTCTTACGGAAGAAAGTTCCACTGAGGATAAAAAGAACTTTGAGCTGTGGGAAAAGTCTAATCGTATGAGTGTCATGATCATGAAATGCACTATTTCGGAAATCATGCGGGACTCTTTGCCAAAAGGGGAAAATGTTGAGGATTTCCATTCTGCTCTTGAGAAATTATATCTCAATAATGAAAAGGGTGAGATGATTAGTATCTTAGGGAAACTCATCTCAATGAGGTACGGCGACAAAGAAAATATAAGGGAGTACATCATGCAGATGTCTTATTTGGCTAGCAAGCTTAAGGACTTTAAGTCTGAAATTATTGAGGATTCGCTTGTGGCATTGGTTTTGCTTTCTCTTCCTAATCAGTATAGGAACATACAGACTATATACAATGCCCAAAAGGACAAATGGAATATTAATGAGTTAATAGCCATTTGTGTTTAAGAGAAAGAGAAAATCAAAGCCAAAAGGCCTGAAAGTGCTAACTTGACCACTACCTCTAAGGAAAAGAAGAGGAAAATGAATAAGGAAAAAGAAGCTACAGTAACTCCACCTGCTAAGGCACAGAAGAAGCAAGATGAGCAAGGTTGCTTCTTTTGTAAAAAGAGTGGACACCAGAAGAAGGAATGTGCTAAGTACAAAGCTTGGCATGTTAAGAAGGGTAAGCTTCTCATTTATATTTGTTCTGAAGTTAATTTAACTTCTGTACCTAAGGACACTTGGTGGGTAGATTCTGGTGCTACTACTTACGTTAGTATTTTTATGCATGGTTATCTATAGAGCCGGAAGCTAAGTGATGCTAAAAGAGTCATCTATGTGGGTGACGACCAAACATCTGAGGTGGAGGCCATAGGGCATTTTAGATTATTTTTGAATTCTGAGAAACATTTGGATTTGTATGAGACTTTTGTGGTACCGTCTTTAAGGCAGAATTTGGTTTCTATTTCTGTATTGGACAAATTTAGATTTACTTGTTCTTTCGGAAATAATTTATTTAATCTTATGCGTGATTCAATTATTGTTGGTATCATTTTTCTTAATGAAAACTTATATATGTTAAATACCCAACCCTCCATTAACAAAACTTTGCATGTTAATTCAAGAGGTACAAAACGAAAATTAACTAATGAATACTCATCAATGCTATGGCACAAACATTTAGGATATATTTCTAAATAAAGAATTGAACATCTTGTGTCTGATGGGATTCTTGGTCCCATTGATTTGGCAGACTTTAAAGTTTGCGTTGAGTGTATAAAGGGGAAACAGACAAACGTTAGGAAGTTAGGTGCCAATAGGAGCTCTAACGTCTTAGAATAGATACATACGAATATCTGTGGTCCATTTCCTACGGCTTCTTAGAATTGACAATAGTACTTTATTATGTTTATAGACGATTATTCTCCCTATACGTACATGTACTTGATTTACGAGAAGTCACAATCACTAAATGTATTTAAGGCTTATAAATCTGAGGTTGAAAATCAGCTTAATAAGAAAATTAAGGTTGTCAAATCTGATCGTGGTGGTGAGTACTACGGTCGGTATGACGAATTAGGTGAGCAATGTCCAAGACCCTTTGCTGAGTATTTGGAAAAGTACGGTATCATTCTGCAATACACTATGCCTGGGAAACCTAGCATGAATGGTGTTGCTGAACGACGCAATAGGACACTAAAGAATATGGTAAGAAGTATGATCAGTCATTCTACCTTACTAGAATCACTATGGAGAGATGCACTCAAAACTGCAGCATATATCCTTAACAGAGTACCGAGCAAAGCAGTAGCTAAAACTCCTTATGAAATCTGGACTAGGTGAAAGCTTAGTATAAGTCATTTATACATTTGGGGTTGTCCAGCTGAGGCAAGGCCTTACAACGTCTAGGACCATTTACTAAGTATTTGGAAGAGTATGGCATCCTCTCGCAATATACTATGTCTGGGAAACTTAGCATGAATAGTGTTACTGAATGATGCAATAGGACACTAAAGGATATGGTAAGAAGTATGATCAGTCATTCCACCTTACCAGAATCACTATGGGGAGACGCACTCAAAATTTTAGCATATATCCTTAATAAAGTACCGAGCAAAGCATTAGCTAAAATCTCTTATGAACTTTGGACTGGGTGAAAGCCTAGTATAAGTCATTTACACATTTGAAGTTGTCTAGCTGAGGTAAGGCTTTACAGGCCAAATGAAAAAAAACTGGACTCAAGAACCGTAAACTGCTACTTTGTAGAGTATTCTAAAAGATCCAAGGCCATTGAAGCTTTATTGTGACAATAACTCGGCAGTCTTATATTCTAACAGCAACAGGAGCTCATCGAAGTCAAAGCATATTGACATTAAGTTCTTAGCTGTGAAAGAAAGAGTTTAGAGTCGTTTAGTGTCTATTGAGCATATCGGTACAAACTCTATGATAATGGATCCACTCACTAAAGGTTTACCACCTAAAGTCTTTCACAAGTACACTGCTCGTATATGTGTTATATTTTTAGATGGTATGCAACTTTAGTGGGAGTTTTGTAGTCTAGTTTATGTACTTATTGTATGACATTTGTTTATGTTTGTATACTGTAATATTTTAGTTGATGATGGTTTTCATTGTAGACTCTACTCAATTTTATTATATGATATATTTCATATTTTCTTGCTTTCCTATTATGGTTTAATATTAAAGTTTACAATAATGCATTAAAAGAGAAAGACTAATGTCGATCTCAATAAAGTTTAAGGAGGACCAGTTGGAAATAGATACGGTAAATCACATTGCGTGTAATTTTCATGCCACTTTCCATACTCAATCTATATCATTCGGGTATATTGGTACAGTGATCATTGAGAGTTCTAGTTGCCATCCAAATAAGTACAACGACGAGCACTTTGGTTTCATGCTAATATGTCTGATAAACGGGATTACAACTTCGGGGATTTTCGGGAATAATATGGCAATTTTATGGCCATATTTCAGTTTACAATACAATTGTGTATGGTGCATATGTGATCCAAATGGGAGATTATTAGAAAATTATATTTCCTATATTAAGACACATATACAAAACAATTGTATTGGGCTATATTATTTCATAAGTACCCAATATGTGATTTAATAGAGCTAGGTCAAAATATCCAACTGGGTATGGGTATGGATATGAATGTGGATACTCAATTAGTCACCCAGTTGGATTTGATGGATACCCAACATAAATTATTTAAATAATCTATTAGAGTTATGATCCCTACATCCAAAATTTCACGTAAGCTCAATTTCCTGTAACCCACCATCAAATACAGAGAACTCCATCTGAGTGATATTACGCTTTAGGCTATAGAAGACCAAAACTCTTAAGGCATTATCTCTTGTTCACACTTCTGCCTTTGGTCTCTCAATCTCTAATCTTCTAAGATTAGCCATGGATTTAGGTAAATTCAACAAATCCTAACCTGTCAATTTAGCATGAATGATTTAGGATTTCTATTTGGTTTATTTGCAATCCTAATATTATTCAACATTCTACCTTCGCACATATCTCTTGGAGTTTTGAGTCGGTTGTTTAGTGATCTTTTGATTTTTGGTGTGTTTCTAATTAGGCATAATTGTGTTCCTTTCATTTATATTCATGTATAGAGGCTTGTTGTCTGTTTCTAGTTTGTTCTCCAACTTTGTTTGTTGATGAAACTCATCTTTTAGCACCAAAAAGAAGAGTTTATAAGTACTCTTTCAGTTATAGATTCTTTTTGTCTTTCAATTCCTGTAGCCGAGCTGATATTAATATGTAGATTTGTCTTAATTTTATGGGTTCATTACATTTCTTACCTTGTGTTTTTGCTATTTGTTCAGTTTATACATTGTATTTTAATTATTATTAACAATAATCTTTAGATTTGAAACTTGTAATAAATTTATACTCTTTCTAGGTCAAATATTGACCAATTTTGACCATTGAATTTATTGAAATACTCTTTTATACTTTAAGAATATATATTTTAATACCTAATTTATATTTAAAACTAATTAAAAGGAAAAATATTTAAAAAAATTAAAAATGCAAAAATCTATAAATATTAACTATTAGTTATAAACATAATTATCAATTTTAGAAAATTATTAATTTGGAACTTCTGTTTGGGTATTTTAGTAAGGGCACCAATTCAATAGGTATTTTTTTTATACCTATCTATTGATATTGTTTTGTTCAATTAAAAATTATCACACACGTTTTTTCATGATAAAAGGTGGAGAGAAAAAAATATTAAATAATAAGTATTTATTTTTATTTTTTTTTCTAATTACTCAAATTATGGTAATCATTATATAATAATCCAACGACTAAAAAAAATACCTATAGATAGATTAAAAAAAATACTTATTCGATTGAGAATCTTTTAGTAAACATAATGATCAAAATTTGTGTTTGATCCAAGGAGAGTATAAATTTATTTCAAGTTCTAAATCTGGAAGTCAAAATTAATAATAACCAAATAAATTTATTTCAAGTTCTAAATCTGGAAGTCAAAATTAATAATAACCAAAACACAATGTATAAACTAAACAAATAGTCAAAAATACAAGAACTGTAATTATCCTTGATTTTATTTATTTACAATTTCATACTCTAACAATAAGTCAGGTGGGCAAAAAAATGAATGTGTAGAGAGATTGAAAGAATTGTTTTGGGTGAGATTGAATGCCAAATGATATCTAATTTAGAGTGTTATGACTTTGCTAACAAATTGGCAAATGAGAAGGAAGGTGTGAGAAAAAAGGGGGTGGGAGGCTTGTTGGTGGGAAAAGGAAAATATAATATTAATGGTAAGGACTATTTTGGAATAATTAAGAGTCCAATAAGCAGTAATTTAAATTTAACTTTTCCTTAAAAAAATATTTAAATTCAAATTTTAAATGAGAAGTAATCTTAGTTAAGGCATCAGGAGAGTAAACAAGGTCTCAAGGGTGTGACAATAAATCTACTATTTTGGGATTATCTCAAAGGAGAAATAACCCTTTTTTTTTTTTTTTTGAGGTGGGAAATAACTTTCATTCAACTTGGAAAAATCACCATTTAGTATGGAGAAAATTCACCGGGTTTTAAGGGGAAAATATCAAAGAAGCTAAGAAAAATCAATATCAAGGGATTTATAGAAGGGCGGTCTATTACCACCCTTTTTTTTCTCTACACACCCTTCAATTACTAATTTATAAAGGACAAAAATAACCTCATATCAAATGACACACAAATAATACAAAATAATTAGAATATTTTTCGTAACTAGATTGTTTTTTCTTTACACACCGCTTAAACATAATTAATAAAATAAGTCATCTAAAATAATCCTAAATAATTAAAATACTTTTAGTTAAATGAATTAAGTTTATATAATAATGAATGAACATATTATAAATTCAAAATTTTAACTATCTTTCTCTTAAAAACTCCAAAAAATAATTTAAGAATTTTAATTCTCTTGAGAAAAATTCTCTTTCTTTAATTCTTAAGAACCCTAAAAAAATAATTCAAGATCTAGCTCTAACTATCTCTAGATCTCAAGTACACTAAAAATGATTTAAAAACTCTAACTCTCTCTAATTCTCAAGAACCCTAAAAACAACTATCAAAGTATCTTTAAATATTATTGGAATGATTAAAGAAAAAGGTTGAAGAAGAAAAGAACAAAGGAATGAGGAATTTTCAAAAGGGGTGAGAAAATAAATTTCATTTGAATTTTTTAATGATTAATTTTGGAATGAGAAATTTTTTAAAGAGTGTGTATTAATAAAAAGTTCTAATTTTAAATTTTATAGAGGGTCTAATTAGAAAATGGATGGGGAGAGAAAAAAAAGAGGTGGTAATAGAACCGCCCTTTATAGAAGTATATAGAACTGCAAATATGGGCCGGGCCAAACGGGGCCCCGCGGCCCGGCTCGGCTTGACACTATTCACGCCCAGGCAGGACTGGGCCGAGGTCGTGAGCCTGCCAGGCCGGTCCGGCCCGATAATCAATTTTTTTTAGAAAAATATTTTGTTATTTTTGTAATTAGTATTAAAAAAATGATATTTTACGAATAGTAAAAGGTCGTGCCGGGCCGGCTCGATTTTGGCCCGGCCCAATATTTAGCCATCGGGCTATAGGACTGGACTGAGCCTTATTTTTTGACTTCCAGCTTGGCCTGACCTGTTACTATTCATGACCCGACCTGGCCCAGCCGGAATTTCTATTTTGGCCCTAACGGGCCAGGCCGGATAGCCCATATTTACGGCTGAAGTATCTACAATATACAATATCAAGTTACAGTTTTTTTTTTCCCTCCATGAATGCGTCTCCAAAGTAGAAGAAAATATACTTATAAGAAAAAGAAAAAAAGTGATAAACCTGTTTGGCATGGCTTCTAAAAATCTTTTGGAGCTCAAAAATTATTTTTAGGAGTATTTAAATAAATTATTAGAATGTCTAATTTTAATTAAACGATATTTTTAATGAATTATACACCCACTAGCTTTCCCATAAGTTCCACTCGCTTTCCCATAAGTTCTTCTTAGACCTTTACTTTAATGGCATGTTTACTTTACCGTAATCGTAATCGGAATAAATGAAAGGGAAAATCAATGGGAGAGAAATGGAGGAGAATCGGAATCATCATTTATATTATGTTGTTTACTTTAAATTTACAAGAAAGGGAATCAAAATCATTAAAACACCATTCATATGTTTACTTAACACAAGAAACGTAATGGAAATGCTATAATTGACTGAATTATAGATATTTTGGAGATAAAATTATATTTTAATATTTTAATTATAAATATATAGATAAAAGTCTTTACAGGTAATGTCATTCCTTAGGATGATAAAGGGGAAGCATTCCCATTCTTTTCCCCTAATTTTATGTAGACCCCACATAGTTCTCCCATTCCCATATTTTGGTAAACAACTAAATGGGAATCATTACCACGTATATGATTCCCATTACTATTTAGTAAACATGTTATAAGAGTAAAAGTTATCCCAACAACATAAAATTTAGGCTTGGTTAGGATCAGTAAACTAAAAGAAATCAACAATAACAGGGATGCTGAATGCAAGAGGAATTTAAAAAAAAAAAAAACCTTATTGAATATATACATCGAATGCCCAGAAAGATGAAGGTATTTACTTAAAAGAGTGTTCAAAGGAAAACTAGAAAATTTAAACTACAGATGAATATAGAAACTGAAGATCAGGGAAAATTAATATAGCATCTTGTATGAGATTGAGATACAAGACCAACCGAATATGCAAACAAAGTACAGTATTATTCGCATATATATATATATATATATATATGAATAAATACATAAAGTACGATTACAAACAACTTACCTAATACTCAAAAAGACGTAATCTCCAAACAAATAATCTCCAAACAAATAAATTACATAACAATTCATTGCAAGAGCTAATTATTTATAGGACTAATTGAACATAAATTACGGACAAGTTGCATACGCTGGGCGCTATGAACTGTATGTAAAACAACAAGAAAACCACCTAGCCATTCACAATAACAACCTCTGTTCCAGAAAGTACCTGTTTTCTCTAAGCAGCTTTGGGAACAGAAATTATTATCAGAAATGGCAACGGAGTTTCACTTTTAAGAATATGACCACAAGAGAAGCGCTAGAGGTGACATACCTTGTGTTCTCAATTTTTTTGAGATAAAACATAAAAAATGATGAGTGTCTCTAAAATTACACATCGGTAATTATCGCGGCATAGAAGCAACCAGCATGGGTTCATTTTTCTTTGAGATAAAACATACGAGTGTCTCTGACATAACTCGTTCGTCACATCACTAATTGTCGCGGCATAAAAGCAACCAGCAGGAGTATAAGTCGATCGCGGAAAAGGCCACCAGCATTATTACCATCGAGAAAATATAAAACTTGCGTCCGAAAAGTCTAACATCATCCGGTCTGGTGCGCCTTTTCTCGTGATGATCAGAGCTAATTTCTACGGAGTGACTCTGAGTAGTACTCCTTGTTGCTGATCTATACTTAGCTTCAACTATTTTTTTGTGTAGAAATTCCAGGTCCATATAGTTGATGTCTAGCTCATACTGCGTCCAGTAAAAAGTAACGACAGCATCCGCAAAAGCCATAAAGAAAATTAAAGAAAAGAGAAGTTTAGTAGCAAAGGGTAACAGCCACTCATTTGATTTTAAGGAGGAGGAGGAGGAAGAGCGGACTGAGATGGCTATGGAATATAACGACTGTGATAACACAAACGCTACGATAAAACTCTCTGCTTTGGTTCGGTGATGGCGAACCCGAATTTCTTGTTTCTCGTTTGTGGACTTCAACTCTGTGTAATCGTCCTCAAGTTCTTCCAAACTCCTCGTTTGATGACCATTATAAATAGTACCTAAAGCAGTCATTTCTTTCGGATCAGGTGCAGAATTAAGATCAATATTACCTCTGCGGAGCGTATTTAGGGCTTATGGACGGATAATATTATGTGTGGATACCTTTCCAACTATATATATATATATATATATAACGAAAACATTAAAATCTCCGACACATTTTTAATTAGTCTATTAGCTTGTAGCATAGGTTAATTGGTGAAAAGAATACACCAATCCGCAACAATCAGATTTTTTTCAAAGAAAATAAGATTTTGTTTGTTGCATTAAAAAAAAAAAAAAAAACCCATTTTTGTGAATAGAGAAGTACATTGGATTTTTGAAAATGGCAGGGAAAAAATACAACCTTTTGAAAGTGATTATTAGTAAAAATCTAAAAGATGTACTTTCAAAAGCTATTTGCAAAATAGTCTTTTTGGATGACGGACTTTCTTCAAAATGACCACGGACTAGTTTGCAAAGAGATCAAATATGTAAGTCAATTCTCTCAAAGTATTATTCCAAGAAGGTTATTTTGAAAAGAGACCCTTTTTGATAATCCTGTTGGAAACCATGAACCAAATTGAGGGGGGGAAAAGTTCATGGTAACAAAATGTGACCTTAAAAAATTTAGGATCTAAAAACCAAAGGATAGGACATAATTTGGGTACTAGGTCTGAGACATTTGAAAGTCAATTCTATTTGATTTATTATTTAGGGATGTAAAATAACATTAAACCCTAGTTCCGTAGTTCGTTTTGGTTTCGTACCCCAAATTTACAAGTCTAGTTTGGCTCATTAATTGTAATATGTCTAAGACTTTGTACCTAAATTATGTTTATATCAAAATTTTAATTTTTGAACTTTAAAGTGTCTCATTCTACTATGTCGAATTTTATTTTTTCCCCTCAGTTTAACTCATGAATTATAGATCCCCACCCTCCTTCCCCTCCCCACTAATTTGTAACTAAAGTATCAAAAAAAAAAATCTCATGAATTATAGAGGAATTGTTCAGAAAGGGACATATACATAATTGAGTGCTATATCTAATATATTTTGAAGTTTGGGTACTAAATGGGATTAGGTTATAAATCAAGGGCCAAAAATGAAAATAAACTTGGCCCACAATAGATGTCATTGATCTCGCCGTGCACGCTGTAAGAAAAATAATAATATTAGGGTCCAAATCTTGATAAATATCATATAATTACATCATTAATTTATTTATTTTTCTTTTTAATTTTGAAATTAGCGATACCGCCATTGACTTGACTTCGTATATTTCATAATTGGCTAGAGTGGTCCCTCAACTTTGTTCTTTTTAAGGAAAGTCCTTCAGCGCGTCTTTTTTTCCCGTTTCATAAAAGTTTTTAAGAATAACACCCCATGTAATTTTACTAACATCAAAAGTACCCCTTGGCCGGACCATTGAAATTGGTAAAATTATACATAGAACCACTAAAATACCCTAATTAACGCTGACGTTGTCATGTCTAAATTTTCTATTTCCAAAAATTACTAAGAACTACCCTTTTTTTTTTTTAACTTCCTCCCAATAAAACAACATCGTACTAATGTTAAGGCTAATAACATTTTCCAAGGTTTAATTTCTTACAATAGACTCGATAGACTCGATTCTTGTTTGGAATTATGTTCAGGCTCGTTTCTTGGAAGGTCTAGTCTCTTTTCCTAGCAATTGTAGTGCAATATACGTAGATACAGTCCTTTTCCAGAGGGTAAAAGAAGAGACTGGCTCAGGGACATGGTCAGAGTCTACGAAGTTATAACAAAATTAATTAGAACACGGTTTTTACTTTCTATTTCGTTATTAGAATTGACTTGAAATTTCTTGTCGAATAATTGAAGCTTCTTCTCATGCCCGTTATTTATTCCCTCCTCTTTTATTCAAATAAATAAATAATCTTCTTTCAAACAAAAAAAAAAAAAGAAAAAAAATCTTGCTGCCCTTTTGGACTCACCAAAATTTTGTTCTCTTTTAATTTAATTTGGCATCTCAATGCTTCATTCAACTTGCTTTCGACTGCCCAAAATAATGGAGTTTAATCGGAGATGCAATGACTAAACAGCAAATAGAAGTCACTCTAGATTATTTTAACCTTAATCACACGAGCATTATGACTCCATAGTCCCTATTATCAATTATGTCAGTGTTTCTGAGTCTGTTGTGCATGTTGGGCTATGCAAACTCAGCCATTGGTGTTTTCTTCATCTGTAGTTAATTTTATTCTTTTGTTGGATAAGTTTACTTCTCTTATTATAGTTATTTGTATGATTCATAAATCTGTGTATGTTTCTATCTATTTATGTTTTATGGAAAGTTGAAATTAAAAAAAAAAAATTACTTAATAGAATATCTTCTTAATGTTTTTACTTGCTAATACATGGAGAGAGTATGAATAAGAAAAGTAAAGTGGCACATGTGTGTACATAAATTCTAGAGTGATAACTTAGTTTCAAGCAAGTCTTTATTTGATTGTTCTAAAAATATTTTATACAATACTTTCATAAGATCATGAAATTTGATTCTTCTCATTAGGCCTTATGTCGACTGATTAATTGACAAAATGCTAGGAGTACCAGTTTTACTTCTTTAGTAGTCTAATTGATGTGATGCTATTTATATAAGGCAGACGCATGTGTTGTTATTATATATAAACCTATTTACTTGTTATTTTACTTTCTCACACTCACACCAAAGTATATATATATATATATATGTGTACATATACATTAAATTAGAGAATTTTTAGACCAAGTACTAAATAATAATTCTTGTATCATTGCTTGGTTAGTAATCAAATATACATGTATTGGTTAAAATATTAGGAACACGTCAATTGTGCCTTGAGCAAAGAGCATTTCACTAGAAGACAAAAGAAAGCTCAAAATCGATGTAAGTAATATCACACCTGCAATATAAGAAATTCTTTGTTTATGTGAATCTGTGGAATCTATGGATATAGAATTTATGGATATCTGTAAATACGTATCTGTCATTCAGTTTTGTATGAGACATGAACACTGTGGTATATTTATATTGTCTGACGAGTATTGATGAATAGGGTGTGGCAGGCTAGCACCCAAATATATGATATGGTTCCTTCGGGGACTCTCTGGTTCCTTCGGGAACACTTTGGTCCTTTTGGGAACACTCTGACGGTGATATAGGATAGACATCTGCTGTAGATAGAGGGGATTTTCTGGGACTCAAGACCTCCATATAACTCATGATACGTTATACATTCTCTGAGTGGGTTCCTTCGAGGACACTCTGGTTCCTTCAGGAATACTTTGGTCCTTTCGGGAATACTCTGACGGCGATATAGGGTGGACCTCTGCTATAGATAGAAGAGATTTTCTAGGACTCGAGACCTCCATATAGCTCATAATACATTGTACATTCTCTGAGTGACTCAATATGCAATTCACGGTCTTGTCAGGCAATACAATGTACACATGGATCCTAACCATATGATTATCTGTTTTATGTTATATGCAGTTGCATCTGCATACGTCACTTACTGAGTTTCACACTCACCCACCCATATTCTTACATTGCAGAGGGTACTGTTGATATTTGAGATTGGAGGAGGAGCACCTACTTCTGACCGTGGGTTGTGTATATGAGCATCTTGACACTGTGGTTTTCTGACAAAGGATTTTGTACCTATTTTGAGTGTGTGTATATTATGTATATTTTATGAGAGGCCCACTTTGCTAGAGTGTGTATATATATACATTGGAGTATTTATAATTATGAGTAGCATTTTCCTTTTTCTTCTAGGAAGTTTAAATTTTTTTAAATTTTCTCCGATTTTATCAGTTCTAAGTCGAATAGCGGCTTCCAATTTCACTAAATATTTATACAAATATCCTTTACGTACGTGTGTGAAATTAGGGGATGTTACAAACTACAAAAAAAAAATCACTTTTAGAGATGAAATTTTTTGTCTCTAAAAGTGCTTAAATTTGTCTCTAAAAACTATTTAGAGACGAAAAATCTATTCATCACTGTTCGTCTCTAAAACCACGTCTCTGAAAGTTATTAGATACCAATAATAAATTTTGTCTCTAAAAATCTAATATTTAGAGACCAAAATTTTTTCTCTAAAGTAATGAGTTATCGTCTTTAAAAATTATGATATGGATGAAAAATTCGTCATTCGAAAACTAAAGAAGACGAAATTACTCAGTTTTAGATACTAATATTTTGTCTCTGAAAATATAATCTGAGACGACAACTTGTAGTCTCTAAAAGATAAATATTTTTTATATTCATTTAAAATTATATATTTTCACATTTTAGAGACCAATTTATTCACCTCTAGCATGTTTCAAATTTATTTTTAAATATCAATTTTGCATCTTAAGAAACTTAATATTTTTTTTCAAATGCTATAATAAATTAATATAATGTCAGTGCTACAAGAAATTAACTAATAAACATATATAGTACATTACATCATAATCTTCTAANATATAAGTTGAATAGTTGATAAAAAAAAAGTTTAAAACAAAAATCTTAAGAAAATTATTTAGAATTAGATTGAAATTTGAAAGTGTAAAAAAAAAAAGTAAGAGAATGTGTATTTATAAGTATTGGAAAAAATTTTATATTTAAATTTATTTAAAGACTTTCAAAAAAATAAAAAAAAATTATTTTTAGCAGGCCAAGTCAAGCCCGTGGCCTATTCTAATGCGGGCCAGGTAAGGCAGACCCCCAGGCCACAAACTACAAAAAAAATCACTTTTAGAGATGACAATTTTTGTCTCTAAAAGTGCTTGAATTTGTCTCTAAAAACTATTTAGAGACGAAAAATCTGTTCGTCACCGTTCGTCTCTAAAACCACGTCTCTGAAAGTTATTAGAGACTAATAATAAATTTTGTCTCTAAAAATCTAATATTTAGAGACCAAAATTTTGTCCCTAAAGCAATGAGTTATCGTCTCTAAAAATTATGATATGGATGAAAAATTTGTCATTTGAAAACTAAAGAAGACGAAATTACTCAGTTTTAGAGACTAATATTTTGTCTCTGAAAATATAATCAGAGACGAAAACTTGTAGTCTCTAAAAGATAAATATTTTTTGTATTCATTTAAAATTATATATTTTCACATTTTAGAGACCAATTTATTCACCTCTAGCATGTTGTAAATTTATTTTAAAATATCAATTTTGCATCTTAAGAAACTTAATTTTTTTTTTCAAATGCTATAATAAATTAATATAATGTCAGTGCTACAAGAAATTAACTAATAAACATATATAGTACATTACATCATAATCTTCTAATATTATTCAAAATTCAATACAAGTCTTGATTCAACACCATGTAAAGTCACAGTTTTCAAAGCAAATATGAGAGCATTGAGGAGCAAGTGGTCTCGTAGGCAACAATTCCAGAACCACACCACTATGATTACGAGCAGTAATTGCACTTTCATCCTGTAAAATACATAATACTTCAATCAAAATTCATAAAATAATATGGAGTTTAGTATAAGTAAATATAGATGTTCCATGAACACGTTTTTTTTTTTTTTTTTTGGCCTTGAAGATGTTTCATATACCTTGCATAAAGATGACTAGAAGACGTGAGTAAAATGAGTAATTATACAACTATTTGGTCATATTAACATTTAAAAGTGGCAAGACACTGAAAATATCAAAGGTTAATCATGAATTTCCTTCTAAACAAATGAAATATAGAATTTCATCCTGATTGCCATATGTGGCAGCCTCACATGGAGTTCACACAAAAACTTTGATATTAAAAAATATCCAAAAATTGGCTATCTAAACTCTATAATAAAATACTCAAAAGATGTACCCAACAAAAATATAGAAGGCTTTAGATACAACATTTTCATGACATAGACATTCTTGACAAAAGACATTAACTATAGTTGTTTCTACACAAATCATACATAGCAATGTCAGGGTAAAACTCGTACATCCCACTCAAGAGTAGTTTATGGATTAAATTTCTCGAAAGTAAAATAAATTTATTATTGAATTAGATCAAACCAAACAACAAGACTAAAAATTCTAATGCCTCTAAATAAATTGAAAAAGAAAAAAAATGGAAAACAACTCTAAACATGAAGATATTTCCATCACTGTGATGCAATATGATCAAGTAATTTAAGTAGCT
>JXTC01000918.1:16891-49081 GCA_002914845.1 Trema orientale
AAATTTATCAAAAATACCATTTTCATCGAAATTTTACTGAGAATATAATTTTCATCGAAATATAATCGAAAAATCATCGAAAAGCATCAAAAATGTTTGCGATTTTTTGTTAAAACTTGTAAAAATTAACTTAAAAATGATTTTTTAACACATAAATGACCTTATAACATCTCGAAATTTGATAATATGTTATTTCAAACCATACCCAGAACAAATTGGAGAAGAATGAAGAGAGAATAGAGGAAAATGATGAGTTTGACGGTAATATGAGAGATGAAAACAAGATATTTTTCTCAAATTATTTTTTCTCCTTTTTTCAGATATGAAAACGAGTTTGACGGCATGAAGGAGAAGAGATTTCGGCTTGATGAAAGAGAAGAGAGACATAATTGATTAGGGGTAAACATGACTTTTCACGTGATATATGCATATTTTACAAACTTTTATTTGGGAGAGCATACGGACCAAAATATACCTATTATGATGCATATTTTCCTAATTTCTCATTTTTTTTGGGATATCGATAGAGGGTGGAGAAGAAGGAGAAATTAGGTAAAATATGCACGAAAATAGTCATATTTTGGCCTATATGCACTGTTTGAAAAATCTCTGAAAAATATGCACGCGGACGAAACTACCCTTAAAAATATTAAGAAAAAACTATGCATATCACATTTAATTGATCCGAATCTCTCTCTCGCAAAAAACTCTCTTTCGACTGAAAATCTCAGGTAATCTAAGAATTACAGTACTCCATAATCCATACTCGCACAAAACATCGTTCTCATATCTTACAACACCGTCAAACTCATCATTTTTCTATCTAATCTTTTCATTCTTCTCCACATGGTTATGGGTATAGTCTAAAATAACATATTATCAAATTTCGAGCTATTTTGAGGTAATTTATGTGTGAAAAAATCATTTTGAGGGTAATTTTTGCGAGTTTAAAAAAAATCGCGATAATTTTCGATGCTTTTTCGATGATATTTCGATGAAAATGATAATCTCAATTAAATTTCGATGAAAATGGTTTTTTTGACAATTTTTGATGCAATTTTGATGATATTTCGATTAATTTTCGATGGTTTTTCGATGATATTTTGATGAAAATGGTATTCTCAGTAATATTTCAATAAAGTGGCATTTTCGACAATTTTTGATGCAATTTCGATGTATTTTCGATGATATTTCGATGAAAGTGGTATTTTTCATAATATTTTGTCGAAAATATCACTTCATCGAAATTATATCAAAATTCTGTCAAATATTATGAAAAATACCACTTTCATCGAAATATCATCGAAAATATATCGAAATTACATCGAAAATTGTCAAAAATACCACTTTATTGAAATATTACTGAGAATATCATTTTCATTGAAATATCATCGAAAATACATCGAAAATGCATCGAAATATCATCGAAATTACATCAAAAATTGTCAAAAATACCATTTTCATCGAAATTTAATTGAGATTATCATTTTCATCGAAATATCATCGAAAACCATCGAAAATTCATCGAAATATCATCGAAATTGCATCGAAAATTGTCAAAAATACCATTTTCATCGAAATTTAATTGAGATTATTATTTTCATCGAAATATCATCGAAAAAGCATCGAAAATCATCGAAAATTATCACGATTTTTTTTAAAACTCGCAAAAATTACCCTCAAAAAGATTTTTCCACACATAAATTACCTCATAATAGCTCGAAATTTAATAATATGTTATTTTAGACTATACCCATAACTATGTGGAGAAGAATGAAGAGATTAGATAGAAAAATGATGAGTTTGACGGCGCTGTAAAAGATGAGAACGTTGTTTTGTGCGAATATGGATTATGGAGTACTATAATTCTTAGATTACCTGAGATTTTCAGTCGAAAGAGAGTTTTTGTGTGAGAGAGAGAGATTCGGATCAATTAAATGTGATATGCATAGTTTTTTCTTAATATTTTTAAGGGTAGTTTCGTCCGCGTGCATATTTTTTCAGAGATTTTTTAAACAGTGCATATAGGCCAAAATATGACTATTTTCGTGCATATTTTACCTAATTTCTCAGAAGAAGAGGTTTTTTTTATTTATTTTTTTTTAGGTTTTTACTTTTTATTAACTTTTCTTTTTAACTTCTTTTTTTATTTATTTTTTATTTTTTTAATGATTTTTTACGTTTTTCAAAATAACATAATACCTCAGAATGGGACACGTGTCCTCTGAGTGGCACTTAACGGAAGAATTTAACGGTTGCAATAAAATTTGTACGGAATGTATTATCGCCGTCAAAAAAAAATTTGAGTATGTAAGTGTAAATTTCGACTAAAAAAAGAGATTTTCGCCGTAATTTTCTCTTGATGGTATTATAGAGACTGATATGCTCCCTCCATTATAAATAGAGTTTAGTTTCCTATTTACTAAAACCATTACCTATTATATATTGAGCCATAAATATCGATCTTTACCTTCATAGATGCACTACAATTTTTTTCCTCTATGGATGCACTACTAATTAAATATTTATTCTCTTCTTTTCACTTAACTGTTCAATATTTTAAGATGTCAAATTCCTTTTTTATTTCCAATACTTTCCTTGAGCAGCCAAATTCTCATCTGTAGCCTGTAAATTTACCCTCAATTTCTTCATTTTTGATTAATTAGTATCTTTGGCTATCAATTTTTCTAGCGTCCTTAAAGAATCCACATGTAGAGAAACAATTCTTTTTAAAAAATAAAAATAAAAAAATAACGGTGGCAAGTGACGTTTCCTAAATTAGTGTGTATATATATTTTTATATATATACACATGGTTCTCAATCCAATAGGTATTTTTTTTTTTACTCATTTATAAGCAATTTTTTTTAGCTGTTAGATCATTATCTAACGACTATTATAATTTGGATAATTAAAAAATAAATAAATAAAAATAAAAATTCAGTATTTAATACTTTTCTTTCCCTACTTTTTATTATAAAAAAACGTGCATAATTAATTTTAATTGAACAAAACAATACCTATGCATAAGTAAAAAAACAAATACCTATCGGATTGGTGCCCCATTTTTATATTAAATATTAAGTGCTCGCCTGTTCGGTTACAAACAAAAATCATTCTTTGTTTTAGTTTAATTTCTTAAAAAAAAAAAATCGCATTTTACCATGTAAGGGTATTATCATCTTTTCATACATCGGATTTAAATTTAACAATCTTAAAGAGGTTCTTCAGTAAAACAACAACCAAACAATCTAAAAGGAAGTAATTTTGCTATTTTGACATTTCTTAAATTACTTAGGATAACGTTCAGATAATATGAGATTTGTTTTCTAAAACGTGTAAATATGTAATACAAACAGCTACATAAAAAATACCTCTCAGCCCCCTTGTAAAATCGCTTCAACTGAACCATATATTTAAGGAAAAAAATATGAACATTTTGTACATTTCTTACAAAATTCACTCGTTTGATGTGTCATTTCAACTTTCAAGTATAACTGACCCCAAAGTGTCAATCAAAGAATAGGGAAATTGAAAAGAACCAAAAAAACAAAAAATGACAATCAACATTGCACAAAACTTTGCTATGAACCAATCTACCTACCTAATCTGCATATTCTTACGATCTTTTAAACTTTGGTCTCTGCTTCTGGCTTCTCGGATGAAGCTGAAAAAGAATAAGATAATCTCAAACTTATCATCTATTTCAGGATGTCCCAAAACTGGCATATCCTGCGGCTATTTCTATCTTTTCTCCTCCACACTATCTGAATAACACCACCCCCTCTTCTCGCTGCTCCAACCCCACCCTCCTTCGGCCACATTTCTCTTATGAGTGAAGTAAAAATCTTGGTACAACTTCTTCACAAGAGAGAAAATTAAAACAAAAATCTTCACTTCCTGTTATAATTGCCGTCATCTTGTCATCACATGATCATCAAAATGATGTCTTGAAGCATATCACATCAACGGCAGGTAAGCCCCCCCATGCCCTTTTCTCAGCACAAGAGGTCCAGCATTTTCAGGTACCTTATCCAATACCTTTGTGCATGTATTAATCACATCATTGAACCCAGTTGCCAATGTAGCAAGTTGAAGCCGCAACCTCAAATCCCTAGTCCTCCTTAATAAGCATCTAAATGATCTCCCCAAGTATTTAGCCCATTCTGCTGGCAACCCTCCTCCAGTGAGCCAAACTGAAAATTGGGACTGGTCTCCTCTAGCTGCTACCTCGGCTCTATAAAACCTCGCCAGATCAATTAGCATTGAAGGCTGAAGAGGTAGAACAGCCACGAACTCAGCCACGAACTCTTCAAGTAGTTCTGGTTTTAGCATCTGATTCCAAAGGACCAAAGCCCACTCACTTGGCTGGTTAAGACCATATGCTTCGGCAACTATTAGTGCCTCTTGAAAACGGGACTGGTCAACTAAGGCTCTCCTGGCATTGGTCTCTGACAGGTACAGCCATTGAATATCAGGCATTCGGATTTGGAGTGACAGAAGGGAAGCCTGAGCACAAGCTCTACGTGTTTTGTTGCCAGCATCAAGAGAAGAGTGAACTTCAGCAGCTTCAATGAAATGGCGCATAGCATCTAACAGGTCTTCATTCTGGTCCCTGTCTTTACGACCAAACCACTGCTCACAAGATATATCTGCTCGAGACTCTAAAAGAGCAGCTGTTTCATGTTTCATGTCAAAGTGGTTGTAGACCTGGAAAGAAAGAACATAAACTTGAAATACAAAAATGATTTGCAGAAGTTTTCCTCTTATTAAGATAAGTGATACTAGGGAAAGAATTGCAGAAAGCAGATTTTAAGCAACAAAATCGAACACTGCTCCATCTATTTGATAACCCGGATAAGTTTACTAAGACAAAAATATCTAATATTAGCTAATCTGCTCCATATGTACTTAATCCAAATAACCCCATGATTTCATGCTCTCCTGAAAAAGGTGGCAGACAAAATTATTCATTATGACATACAAGAATCAAGAATGAAAAACAAACCATTGCAAATGCGTCAAGATCATTGGGATTAAAATGCTTCAGTGATGTAAGAACAGCCATGCGAAACCCCCTGACAGCGCTGGTGCTTGTGTCTGTGGCAGCAGAATACTTTTGAAGAAGAAGATCCAGTTGACCATTTTCTATAAGAATTCCAAGAATAAAATTCAGGGCATGGAAATTTCCCACTCCTGTTATGAGGCGAGCCAGACATGGAAAATCACCCTCAGAGACGTAAGCATCTACCCTAGTTGCTGCAAGGGCTACAAGAACATCAACTCCATCAAGGCAAGCTGATGATTTGTAGAAGTGATGGGATAAAATAAGAAGCTCAACCTGCAAAAATAATTTTCCGCAGTCAGAAACTTTTAGCTCATAGAATAGCAGATACCATCAGTACTGACCGTTCTTAGTTTATTTTCACTATTCTTTTGTCTTCTCTTCCATTATTGGATAGTTTTCTATTTTTCCTATTTCTGGTCAAGTATCTTTTGGAATCCAGTTCTGTGACATGCCTCCGCAGATAAGAACAAATCACAAGTAGATGAAGTCATAGTTCACAATGAAGCCTAGACTAGACATAGATAAAAACACAATGTACTATAATGTTAATATCATGCTCAACTTGGTCCAACGTTGTCTTACTCCTATACACTATTATTTTGACCATTGGCTTTTGCTAATTGAGGATATTTGTATTCTTAAATACTCTCCAAACATACCTGGTAAACAGGACACTAGTATAAAGTATAAACCAATCACCATCATTTTATACCTCACATGCATGCGGTATCTCTTGTCCAGTAATCACCATGCGCATCAATGCATGGCCAATTTCTGGTTCAGATGGGCAAAGCTCTGCCCACTTCAAGAAATCTGAAAACCTCCATAACAAGGGAGCAGGTCCTTCCTCCTTTTGAGAATCCATATATCCCCCACGATGAGCAGCCAATAAGCCCTACAGGAACAACACCAACCCAAGATTAAACATACTTCAAGTTGCTGTGTGGACAGACTCAGGACAATTTAAATTTGAACATAGTACTAAAATCCAGATAAACAAATACACATTCATTTAAATTTGAACATAGTATTAAAATCCAGATAAACAAATACACATTCATTCCCTATTCCCAAACTGATGCTGGGTCTAAAAACACGAAATTTAGATTGCATTATGGTCATTACTTAGTGATATAAAACATGGGTCTATTCTGGTTATACACATGTCAATCCAAAACCCAAACTATGTTTAGGTTTAAAAAGTAAATATAAAGTAAAAAGAACAATAATAAAAATAGAAAATAAAAACCTTCAGAAAGGACTCTGCAAGAATTTGAGCTATACTAGCTGCTGGCATAGAATGAGTTTGCACAAGGAGGTTTGCTTCCTCAAATGATTCTTGGGCTTTAAGTGAAAGCAGCTGTAGTAATTCAATTGGCTGTTTATCAAATGCCTCAGGAAAAGAAAGACCCAAGACATTTGCAGCTCTCACAACTGCTATTATTCTTTTACAGAGTCCACGCCCTCTACCTTCAATGAAGATGGTTGCTAAGCTCTCCAAAATCTATACATGCATATAAGAAGGATAAACTAATATGAGGAGCTCATGTGCATCCATGAAGTAACAAACATAACAACAATTAGAATAAAAAGGAACGTTCTACCAGTATTGTCAGTCATGCACAAAGGCAGAACCTAGTACATACTTCATACATATAAGAGAACAAGATAAAAAGAGAAATGGACAATAACCTGCACCGGTTCAATCTGATGGTGGTCACCCAGTATATTATACGACTGCATAACTGAACATATTTCCTCATCCAGCACTGATATGGATACTATTTCACTTGGAGTTGAGAGAGCAGCAAGCTTCAAAGCAGCATCCACAAGTATGAATTCAGTAGGTACTTGTGCTGGAGATAGCTTATGCTGGAGTTGCTTGGCAGCTGATATTTGTCCAAATTCCAACAATGAAAGAACAGCCCTCTCCAACTCTGCAGTTCCAACCCTTTCCTCCCATCTAGAAAAAGACATTCCCGTTCTTACATTCTCATCCTGCAATGGCATTTCATTTTTACAGTAGAGAGAACCAGGAACTTCGTCAGACTCAACACTTCTATCTACTGGGTCCACTAATGGTCGTCTAGAGGTCACATATCCCTTCGCCCTCCGCTTTGTCTTCATAGTCCCAGCTGCTGTAGTCAAGAAGCTAGCGTCTGATGGATTCTTGTAATGCACCTGGTTATTTTCCCTTATGTCCTGTTTCTCTGTAGTTCTACTCTTGCTTGTATTCATATGATTATCCATTTTTGTTATTATACTTGCTGTCCGGTCAATAATACTGGAACTAATTTTAATAATAGGGTCACGAATCGAATTGGTTAAATTGAACTCTCCTTCACTCTTCACCTGTGCTTCTGATTCTACTGCCAAGAGCCAAACTTTAGTCTCAATTTCCCGCAGAAGATTCAGTGGGTAAACTCTGGCAAATGCATCACACAGGTCAGAATATGTTTTCGTTTGAAATCAAGATATCAAGGCTCATTTAATTAGGGAGTAAACTTACGGGTTGGACAGGGTTATCATTCCACTTAACCATTGTAGAGAAAGCAATAACAACTCATGAAGCTCTCTGGCTGGGAGATCTTTTTCCACAGCTTCTGCGTGTTTAAGGAAAAATAACCCTGCCTGGAAAATTAACACGTTAAAATCACCACTCTTCTGAAAGCTTAATCTCTCAGGAGGTAGGCCAAAAACAGTTTTTATATTCTAACACTACGCCTTCATGTATACACCTAGGGTGTAGCAAACAATGGGTAATATAGACTGGACAGGTCCACCAGGGGAAAAGTATACTGAAAAGCCTGAGAAATGGAGATTTTATACTAGAGTCCCATATTGAAATAAATTGAAATTTTGGAGAATGAAATTGTTTGTTGTCCGAACTCAGGAACACCTACTTCAATTACTAATTCTCCAAAATTCTTAAGCTCTAAGGAAGTGTACTAGCATTGGTTGTTAAACATTCTAATAGGATTGCTGAATGCCAATACAAAGTGAGCTTACCTGTAAAGCAGGGAAACAATATCTTATAAACAGCGTTTGACAATGGCCCCATAAAGCAACTCTTTCTTCTGGAACATCCCAAAGGAACTCCTTCCATTCAGCTACCATAGATTCAGCCTATAAGAGGGGGATGTTATAAAAACCCGAGATATCCTTCCCAAAAACAGAATCAGAAGTTTCTAACAATTTCATAACCAAACAGCAAGGTACCTGAGTTTCAGTAACATGATGAACAACAGATTTCCAAGGTCCGCCACTTGCCTCCAACTGCTTGGCCCAGTTACGTGCTTGTTCCCAGTGACCATTCTTTTCTAATGCTGTTAGAAGTGAAGCATCATCCAAAGTCTCATTTCCAAGTTGCAAAAGATCATCTTTGCGTAATGAAGGTTCAGCTAAATTAATTTTCCAATAAAGTCGTCTATAATATGTGGCAGCTGACCCTCCATCACCAAAGTCAGTTGCAGCAAGAAGCTGTAGCAAGCATCTTTTTTCATAAGGGGATGGACAAGTTAAAAGCATAGCATCGGCAGCTTTAACAGCCATGGAGCTTATCCATGATACCCCAATCTGACCTTCTCTTCCCATATTAGTCAGCAACTGTGATGGTTCCTCTTTAATTCGGGCCGAAAAGGAACCCAAATGTGCTGATGCTTCAGATAGGCGCATTTGTGAAAATGCCTGAAGGGGGAAAAAAAAATAAAAAAATACAGAAGATATTTAGACTTCATGCATAATTGAATTCAGTCTATTCATTCCAAAGTCAAAATAACCAAACCGAACAGTTACAGACGTTAATAAAAATTAGTCAACTGGCAGGCATCGACAGCGGATAAAAGAGAATATAATTATTTGCTCCTCTTTAAAGCATAGTGCTATCCAAGTAAAGAAATGAATAAGATAACTCTTCCAGAGTTATTTAAAGTACGACCATTAAAACGAACATAAATGTCAAAAACCACCATAGCACCAAGTTTTGAATCTCCAATTTCTTAAGTTGATACTGTGTTCACAACTACACTGCATTATTAAGAATATATGGAAAAAAAAAAATGCTAAATAAAGAAGTAAGACAAGGACAGAGTATTAAAGAATATGAATATTCGTGCCTATCCTAGCCAACCCATTTGACACAGGTAAATTGTTGACAGCAATTAGCAGCAGTGGAAATAGACATTGTGCATCCAAAAGGTACAAGGATGGATTCTCCACCGGTTAGACAAGAGGTGCTATAGGGAGAAAGGACCCACATAGCTTCACACACAAATGAGACCCATAACAAAGAGAGTAATTCTACAAGCTCTCAACATCATGCGATAAAAGTAAGGGAGAATTTTATGTTGCTCACAAACCTGAAGAGCACGTATGAAAGGTAAGAAAGAACACGAAGGAAGAAACATTTCAAATGCCCTCAACAGAGGCAAGAATAAGTGTTGTTCACAGAGCACTGCAACCATCTTGGAGAGAGAAACATGCCCTTCATCAGAGTCATGGATTTCTATTTTTCTTTCCTCTTCAACTGTAAAAGCTCGGGCAGCAAATGCTTTTTCACCCATGGGAGTAGTTGAAATATCAACATTAATAGGAGCTGCAAGATCTCCTGGAATGCACTCCATAATACACCTACGTTTTGGATTCCGACGGTTATAATGAATTGAAACGGCTCTGCTTCCAGCCGGAAGAGAATTAGTAGCTTTAACTGCCGCTGCAACATTATCTGCAATCTGGGAAGCAATATCGTTTACCTTAATGGATGATGTTTCCCTGTAAACGATACAGTTAGAGTGAGGAAACTTTTAATGTCGCAAAAAGATAAAATAAAACAAAATAAAATATAGTTGTAGAAGTTAGTGAAGTGTTAATGAGAATCATTAATAAATTCATAAAAACACTTTGCTTCAAATATTTTAAAGTTACTCGAGTACAAAATGCTGGATTTATGAAAAAAAAATATATCATCTACACTACAGTGCAATAAAGAAATCATTCACGCAATCAAGAAATCATTCATATCTATAAATATCAATTGAAACCTTGCTGCAGTAATTTCCAGCCACACTGTCAAGCAGGACAATGGAGACACATCTGAAAAGCACGATGCAATCATTGCCAAAATTGACCAGGACAAGTCCTTTGCTTTCTTCAGGAGGGCCTCCCCAGGACCTTTCTGCCTCTCACATTCTGCTAAAATTCTAAAAAGTTCAACTGGGAAAGAAATTTGTTCATCTGAAAAGAAAGTTTCAGTCCTTTTCTCTGCATTATCTGCGTAAGACGCGCTAGCTTTCTTTCTTGACTGCATGCCCTTCAAAACTGTTAGTATATGAGTTCTAAGACGTGGATCATTAAACTCCTTTGATGCCTGAAAAGTAGAAACAGAGAGGATAAAGCTGCAATTTTATTACGTAGTTCTATCTTGATCCGAACAATAAATTATTCAACATGAAATAAAAGGTTCAGGGCTTACCACGTGGATTATTGCATCAAAAGGATATCCACCAGTCTGAGCCTCAGATAAAAAACCAACCTAACAGAGGAGAAGGAAACAATTAAGACAATTTGTCATAATAATACGCAAATGCATGCACCACCAATAAAAACGTACCCAATCATTGTCTCTTGCTAGTACAACAAGGTATTTTGTGCTTAAGGGAAGCTGATGCATCTGACAGAAAACTGTAACTAAATTCCAGTGTTGGCTAGCAGCTTTTTGTTGAGATCTCAAATCAATTCCGTTACCATTTCCACTCAAAAGCCAAGATCCACATGTCTTTCCATCCACCAGCAGAGGAAGGCTCCCCTTTTCTAAATGATGTAGGACATGAATGAGAGCCGGTGAAGAACGTTTACTAGTAACTAAACTTGGAGTTTGTTTTTGCTTTGTTAAACTATCCCGATGCAGATAATAATCTGCCAGAGCTCGAGCAAGAGACTCCACTAGATCACCTTCACGGGAAACTGCATGAGATGCAGAACCCTTGGGTGAAAATTGCCTTTGGTTATCCCTACTTTCACTGGACTTGTAGTAAGAAGATATCCTTCTCAAGGCAGCAATATCCACACGAAGCATGCTGGCAGATAAACCACAAAGCTCTAGGAGAAAAGCACATGCAGCCACCAAGATGGAATCCTCGAAATGCGTAATAGCAAGTGGCATAACCTATCAATTCAGTGGCCAAAAGAACTCTTAAGACAGATACAGTATGAATATACGTAGGTAGATATGAGTAATTTTCTTTTCAACTTACACCTTACTTCTCATTTAACGGATTGATAATAAATAAATCAATAACGCATAAAACTACAAAATGAAAAGCAAATCCATCCTTACAGATGAAAGAAAAGAGATTTCAGTTTCTGTTAGAGGTGCAAGAAGTCTTTGCAGATCTGATTGGATATTTGTTTGTCCTTGTGTCAATTCGCCAGAATGCCCTTCTGATTTTAAATTTTGAACTCTAACCATAAGAATACGGTTAAAAGCAGATAAAGCTCGTCCTCGATGCAAGTGATGCTCAAGCCCAATTCCAGTTTCCTGAAGTCAATATAAATTAATAAGATGAGAAGCAGGTATGTTTAGGTCATACAAAAGATTCAGGATCATATACATATATACATCTACATGAAGATTCTAGATGCGTGGCTAGTAATTAATGAAAAAAAAAATACTGGAGAAGAAATGCCCATTGTAGGTCTACCCAAAACTGATTCTCAGCAAATTACTAACAGGAAAGAAATGGGAATACAGTTTATGTTGTAAATGTCAACAAAAGCAATAGGAATACATTTTTCCTTTGCAAGTATGTAACCATATCCCTCTTCACCTTAAAGAAAAAATAAACTGTAAAGTGCCTAACTATTAGTGCTGAAGTTTTGAGCATCAAAATTGAGAATTGAAAATTGAAAAACGATCACTGAACAATTAGAAAAACACGTGATAACTGTGGATAAAGAAAATTAGACCTCGAGTGTAGGATCATAGAGTTCCTCTTCAATGTGCTTTTGGATGGTTGCTTCCCATGAGATTGCATTGATCTCAGCATGTTCATCAACATTTATGAAAAAATCAATCTCCCTGCGCCGCAAAGTTTCTCCAGGTGGCAAGCCCGATATTGATTGCCATCCAAGAGGACCCTATATCATCATGCAAACAACATTGATTTTTTTTAAATGAGAAACGAAATTCGTACTACTAAAAGATAATACAAAAACAGGGGGATAAGTACATTGATAATCCCAAATAAAGGGATAATTGGTTAGAAGCCATTGTTGATTGTTCTGCTACTTTAACATATGTTTACATAAAATATCTGATTTTTTTGTGTGTAATATAAATAATTATATGTAAAACACAAGGGATTAATATTTCACTGATTTATAAAAAGTGAATATGTATGTAATATATATATATATATATATCTATATCTATTCATATATGTAAAATAATTCAATGCACGGATAAGAAGAGAAAACCTGAACATAAAGCTGAACCAATCTGCGCACGGCCTTAGGGAGCCAGCAAGGGAGCATTTGAAGAAGTGACGTATCATGTCCAGAAGAGAAGAAAACGTTGTCACGCCAACTTAGATAATCCGATAGAGCTGAATCACCGTGTTGTACATTGTAAGCAACAGTTAAAAGAATTACGATAAAACAAACTGACAATCACGATAAAAACAAACTGAAAACACTAATAAGGCTAATATATCTCATGAATGTAACAAGGCTACGGCTGAAAGCTAACCATTCTTTGCTCTAGGACCCAAAAAACTGGAAGTTGTATCTTGTCCAAAACATGCTGACACAAGTGTGCGCCACAATGTAGGGAAACATTGCAAGGCGGGCTTGAGGTTTTCTAATGTGCACTGGAACGAGGAGTTATTGTGCCTTTTTATCCCACCACTACTCAGGCAATTCTGAATAGGAACAGGGGCATGCATTAGTGTTGCCAATGCTGCCAGTTCTCCCCCTCCTTCTGCGATGTCATCTACAGTACGAATTATCTCATCCATCTCAAGAATGCTAAGATCAGTAGACTGAACTAAGCCACGTGATGTTACTGAACGAGCATTAGAAAATGATGCATCATACTCTCGCCCCTTGACTCTAGATAAAAGCAACCATTTTGCCCATTCACAGTCTCCCTGCGCAAATGCATTGATAAAGAAAAAAGTTCATACAAACTGTATACACCAAACAAGACTTTGGGTGCAGTTGGGCCTGGCACACCATAATACGTATTCAGATATGCATGACATAATATGTATTCAATTTGGTATAAAATTGACCTAGAAGTTCACAGTGATGTTTTTGGAGAGAGAGTGAAAGAGAGGTTTTGGTTGCATTATCATTTATCACTGAGGTGTAGTTGCACAGCAAACAAATTTGAAACATTCTTTAGCATACCATCAACATAAAAGCATGAGCAAACACAATTTTTCTTTCCCAAAATTTAATTTTTTTTTAAATATATATTTAAAAAAAAAAAAAAAAAAAAGAAGAAGAAGAAGAAGAAGAAGAAGAAAGAAGAAGAAGAAGAAGAGGAAACAGTAGATGAGACAGACAAAAAACTTAAATTGCATAAAAACAATCAGACCAAACAAGAAATAACGCTCATTGGATATTTATGAACTTACTGCAGCATCCTGTAGTGAAGAAAGTGAACCATTGTCTAGAACCAACAAGTGCTCATCAAGGTAAAGGTCCAAAAGGTATGGCAAGTTGCACAGCACACAATATTGTACAATTACTCTATGAAGAGCCTGAACTGTATCAAGATCAAATGCTCCACCATCTGAGAATCTTGGCTCTGACGAACTCTCAACGAAATCATCATTTACAGGGATTTTATAACCGTTTGTAATAAAACCGGAACTTGCCAAAAGAGGTACAATCTCTGCAGTGCCTTCCCAGAATTCCTTTAAAAATATAAGTTTCTTCGCAAGCTTGTTCTCCATATGCATCTTTAACCAAGTAGAGCCCATAATATTAACTGGAAACCTCAAAATCTTTATATTTGGAACATACATGCACACAGCATCCAATTCTTCCAAAGCACACAAGTAATCGCGATGCTTAGAAGATTCAATACCGCATCCTACAGTTGAACTAGGTTGTGGACTGTCCAAGCTGACTTGGAGGCTTCCATCTGCTAAACTATGTTCAGGAATCAGGTCCAGGAGTTTAGAGACTCTCTCCCAGTCACCATGGCCCATGTAATAATCAAGTTGTGATTCCCACAGCACATCAACATCAGTAACCGAAGATTGATCCAAAACTATCTGTACAGGACAAGATTTACAGGCCACATCTTAATCAACAGTTTTGAAGTGTGAACCACAATAAAGAATAATACAGAAGAAGACATTAAAAAGAACTATAACACATCTGCAGTCGATGAGTTTAGGAACAGTGAAAATAACTCCCAGAAAAATTTTCCATTTTATAAAGGTGTGGTAGTTAGAAATCTCTCAACTGTAAGTTCAAAAAAGAACAGAAAATTCAAGATAAGGTTTTTCTATTAGTAAATGACTCGAAAAAACAAATCCATTCACTCCGAGTCCTTCCAAGCATGGGAAGGGTTGTGGATAAAAGGCAGTCACACAAGGCCCTGAATCTGGATCTTCATAAAACTTGAAATGGTGAAGACAAATGATTTAATGGGTGAGCATAACAAGTACATATAGAAGTTTGTCCAAGAGTATTTCCAATGTACGGATGTTTCACACTATCTTGACTTCAGTGTGCTCAAATAATTTTGAATTGGAATAAGCATGATTAACAGGAGTGTCTCACGGAATAAATGCCCTATAGCTAATTGAAGTGGCTACAAATTCTATTTGCTAAGGACAACTTGAATATATATTCTTTTAATTGGACATATAGATTCATTCAAAATAAAGCAAGGGGAAAAATTATTCGAAGACAGGGAGAAACAATATCCTTTCTGCATTGATAGATATGTAGTACATGTATATTACACTAGTCCTCTGCTGAACACTATGATCTTTGAGAGGCAAGAAACTCTGGCATATTGCTACGTAGATCCCCAAAAAAAATTGAAACCAGACCTCGTGGGCCTGACCATTTGACCTTCCCTCATGGTGATGATATCCATTATACTCAATTGGTAGTATCTACAATAAGAGGTCTTAATTCGGGGAAGACCTAAAAAATAAGCTCAACTTATTCGGGGAAGACCTAAAAGATAAGCTCAACTTTGAGAAACAATCGTCAAACTCTAGCCACATTGTCCATAGTCATTTCAGTAAAAGGATTGTACTACCATGGCTTGTAAATAATACTGTTAAAATCAGAAAACTCAAATGCGCCATCTGTAACTTATTCTGCCATTAAATTAACCTGAGCTTCAACCGTTAGAGTAAATAAAGAAAAATCCCCTACTCTTCAAGGTTAATTTTTTATCTAAAAATTTGAAAAAGGTTAATCAAAATAACTTAAAAAGAAAATTAAATGTACTTATATATGTACTCCCCCATCAGCACATTAATGACGCCTGTTACAATCTTTAAGATGAATCAAGACCAAGCTTATCATGGTGTTATCATTTTTCTCAAATCTAGTTTTCACATAAAAAACACATTTTAAATCTATAAATTGGCAGAGTATCATAGACTGGAAATACAATTAAACAAGGGCTACAAAACATGACTTACACGATCAATGGTTCTTAGGTCCCAGACATTACACCAGACAGCAGCTGCGGCCCAGTATCCAGCCAGAACATTGTCATCTTCAACCACAGGAACAGAAGGGGTTTCATTGACATTGGTCCATGAACCTAAAACAACCCCGTCAATTTCACCACACTCGATGGTAAAATTGTTGAATACATGTGAATGCAAGAGCCGCAAACAACTGTTCCTCGGTGAATGTGAACTTGCTGGAATCCTCATGTATTCTTTCTGCCGTTCAATAAATGTTCTCCAGAAACTACTGCTAGGGTAGAGCCTCTTTTGCAAGAGGGAAAAAAAAAAGTAAGTCAATCAACAGTTACAAAAATATCTTATGTGCTTAAACTGATATCATCTTGCAAAGAATAGCAAAGTATAGCTATGTGTACCTCGATGAGGGATATTCTCTCCATAATCTTCCACTCATATGGTCCCAAGTAACCATATCTTTTCATCTCATCAAAGATTTGCACTCGAAGAGATCTCCTTACTGTGCCAAACAATAACTGCTTGAGGCTGGTTTCAACATCCTCTCCAAGCCTTTGCAATGTGGCCACAGCGAGTCCAGTTTCACCCTGTTTTATATGTGAAAATACTGATTTAAGACGAACAATTTTATTTGTGGAAATAACCACTAATATGTTACCTTCAAAAATAGGTCATATGCAATGGCTCTCCCAATGTCACGAACTTCATTAAAAATATCACGGGGCTCTTTGTCAGCAACTAAATCTCTTGAATGATGAAGATGAAGTTGAAGAACTGCTAAGGGAAGACGTCCAGAGAGTAAAGCATCATTGACCACAGTTTTAAGGTCCAAATTATCTATCTTCCAACGTGCAATCATTTCCTTGGGATTTTCTAATGAAAGAACTTTATTTTCTAAGAATCCTTCTCGAAGCACAACAGCAGACACTTCATGCAAATTCTCAGGATCCACCTGGGCTTTGAGATCCATAGGTGTCAAAGCAAGATTCTCAGCATAGTTAGAGCCCACAGCAGATAGAGGAAAAGAATTATCTTTTTGGTTTAATGTCTCCAAAGATACAGTGTCTGATGAAAGAATTGAAAGTTTGGACTCGTCCAATGATAAATCTGCAGCCAGCAGTCCTGATTCATCCCTGCCATCTACCTATAATAATGGTATGAGAAATACTATTTTTTTTTTATTTTTTTGATAAAATACTACTGGAACAGAAGAATCAGAAAATGTCATACCACTCCTTGGCCTGGCCTCTTAAATTTTGAACTAAGTCGAGATTGCAGATTTCTAATTATTTCCAAAAAACGAGCCATCTCACGAAGCCTTCTGGAACTTTCCACTTCATTTGGAAACTTATCAGGTAAGAGCAATAGAAGACAACGTGCTTCCAACCCAAGACTATTTGATACATCTGCATCATTATCATGTTGTAGCAATCCATATTTGCGAATCATTTTGGTAGCAAAGCGGGTAGCCAAGGCAAGAAGCCTAAAATGAAAAATCAGGTAAAGTGAGTTCCAAGAAAGAAGTTATGACAATGAACATAGGTAAAAAATATTTTAGGCAGAAAACAATTTTACTTGTCCTTTCCCTCCTTGTTCCAGTTGAAAAGCATAATAGTAATGTATGATATTTTAAATACAAAAAAACATAAAATAAAATACAATAACATAAAACAAAAACAAAATATCGCAACAAAAGAAAAAGAAAAAGAATACAATCTACAAGGGGGCCAAGGAATCCAACAGATGAGCACAATCAACATCCAATTGAAACAGCCACTTTTGACATACACGAGAAAGTACAACAGTTCCTGTAATTAACAATCAATAGCTATTACCCTCGAAATTTGTTTTAAAAACCGAGGGAAGGAGAAGGCATCTTTCAGGCTCAAAATATTTGCATCTAATGCAATTTTAAGCCTTTATCCAGCATACTATTTATAGTTACAGCCTTACAGGGCATTTAATACATTCATACTGTTGATTCCAGCATTAAGAACTTGCATTCACTTCACTTAGCTATCAAGGACAACAAATATAAAAGTTTTCATACTACATAGTGGCAACGAGTCAAGAAATCATTCTAAAATTATCTGCAAGACCAGTTAGAGTAAAATATAGCTGAATTTATACATGAGTTTACATAACTCAGCAAATGAAAGGGAGATCATGTACTCAATTCTAGAACAACTGTAGTGATGTGGACCAAAATATAGCTAAAATGACGAAGTTGGAGAAAAGATGAAAAATCGAGGTGGACCAAAAGATGGAAGCCGCGGCGCTGACTTCTTGGCACCACGATGTGCATGTTTAATCATAGAAAAATAAAAAGTTCCAGAAGCTGGATGTCACGGCGTGCACACCCGAGTGTCATGGCGCTGGAGGGCAGATTTTCCACCGACTTGAAATATTTTGACGGCCCACAACTCCTATTTCATGCGGGACTTGACCTAGCACCTCCCAGACCTATTTTCTTATAAATAGGGCCTTCTATCTCAGATGGGGGGAGATGATTCATACCCAGGAGCCACAAAATAACACTAAAAATCTAGCGAGAGAGAGAAGAAAGAGCTTGGGAGCCGTTGTAGCCATCTTTGTTCTTCCTTGCTTTCTTTGTCAGTTTTTACTTGGTTTTAGAATTCTAGCATGATGTTCCTTTTATTCATTCTTGTATGCATGCTAGGATAAGCCCTAGATTAGGTTAAGGGTGATTTTAAGCCCTAGATATGATTGTTATTAACTTTTCAGCCTATAGTTGGTATACTCGTTTACGGTATTAGCTATAGTGAAGAACATAACCTAGGTTAAGAATCTACGTTTGTGGAATAATTATCTAGATCAATCTATCTTTCTTAACTTAGAGCTTCTATTGGGTATTTCTAGAGTGTTTGCTTAGGTTAGTTAATAGAGAGAAGTTATTTATAGTGTTTATCTAGATAGCATACAATCTAAGGAAAGAACAGGATAGTTGTGCGTTTGTGGACTATCTACAGTTGATAGCTTTAGTATATAATTGTATATAGAATTAGGAGTTAGATTAACCTGACTGTTTAGTGGTGGCAAATGAAACCTTAACTTGTTTATTTTACATTTTCGCATTTTATTTTCTTGTCTGTTTAATTATTAGTTTTATTTTATAAATCTCCTTACCACCCTTAGGCGTAGTAGCATATAAATTAGACTAATTGCTCGTCGGATCAACCCTACGTGTTACTATACTATGTAATTATTAGGATTTTCCTAAGCTTTGCTAGATAGAGATAAGAAGGTAATTTACTTTGGTTGATTAACGACACACCAATTAGCAAGCAAACATATCAAGAGCAAATTTTTAAAAATTTTCCAAATAAATGACCAAATGTCTGTCTATAGCTAAAACAATTTCACACATAACAAAGCAGAATGTTGTAAAAATATGTAATTATGCCACAAGGCACCGATATATAACAAGAGAAGCATCTCTCTGCCCCTAAAAGCCTGGAAATAAATAAAAGCAACTCCCATTACAATATACGAGACATCACTTTGTTGTACCCACTGTCAACAATCTAGTCCCGTTTTTTTTCTCCCCAAATGATTATTAAAGCATCCATTTGACAAACAGTATTCTTACTTTGGGTCAAAAAACCTAGTCTTGTTCCAAAGCAATAGGATCAAGTTCTTTGAAAACTTTCAACTTTGCAAGTCACTCACTAGTTGGGTCATTCTTCAGCAACTGTAATCATTACCTGATTTTATACATATGCAAGAGAGGAAAGGGGCAAAAGGAAACAGTAAACAGAAGAAGGAAAAGGAATAAAATCCAACAGAACCTGCACATGCTTTATAACAGATAACAGAATATGATTAAGTGATTAAAGGCAAAGACTCTCTTCACATTTACCGAATTCCTACGACAAAGAAATTTTTGCTTTCCATGATAAAAAATCATGCTGAATTAAAGTTTCAAAGAAGACTAGAAAAACATTTGTGTAGAGCATCCAGAGCAATGAACATAAAAATGGTTTAAGGGATTCACCTTGATGCAGCAGAAACATCATTATCATTGCCAATTTTACGAAGCATCAGATATACTGCAGCAAACAGCAGTCGCAAAATACCTTCTTCTGCTAAGTTGACACCCACAAGCGTTTCTAAACATCTGGTCATCCACCGAAAGAAAACTGAAGTTTTTTAGTCGGTAATTCATATCCAACCACCATTTATTTTAGCATGTCTACGCTATCGAGTCAACAGATACTTTGGCCGAGAAATTATTTTAGATTCAAGTATCACAGAAGATAATCCATTTGACTAGGTTTCAGTTTGATCAATTCCTCGGGAACCGCAAGACAACTAAAGAAATATCATTTCTGCTAGCACTTTTTAATCGTTCTCCAATATTACTCGTACCTTGTTCCCATGGTATCTTTTGGGTAATCTTTAATGAAGGGGGGAGGAAAAAAAAAGATGAAAATTTGTCTAGCAGTTCAGAAAATGCCTAGTGCAAGCAATTATTAAAATGATTGTCTTCTGTTGCCTAGAGGGAAAAAAACCATAATATATAGTACACTTATGATCAAACTGCACTTGGAACTTGATTAAGAATTTTGAAACTATAGTAGGAGAGTAATAGGAGTCCTCATGATCCAAGCATATGTAGTAAGGATAATAATTTTGCATAGTTCCAGTATCTAAATGAGAGATTTTTAAACAAATGAATTTGAGCATTTTTAATCTTTTGTGTTTTATGTTTTCACATTTTATTTTAGTGGTAAATTTTAGGGACTAGACAACTAAGTGTACCAAGATTGTGGACATTAATAGAAGGCACAGCTAGAATGTAGAACCAACTAAAAGAATTTCGGATGAAATAACTATTTTTGGACCAAACTTGTACATCAGATTAGAGTGGCATCTTTGATAATGGTTTATACTTCAGACTTATGGTGACATAGCAAAGTAATTTGGAAATATGTTCATGTGTGTCATATCTAACAAGGTCCCAACACGATATAAATTTAAATTAGAGATCCCAACACGTGCAAAATTATAAGAAACTGTAAAGTTCAAGTAGACCACTTCGGATAGGAGATGTTCTAGTACTACTGGGTAAACCACTTATCCTAGAAATTTAACCTACAAAGATGCCAGCCAATATTAACTTCTATATTCTAATAACGTGCCTTTTTCTTCGGACGGCTTTTATTCACCAGTTTGTCCTTAAGAATTAGAGATTTATCAATTCAAAGAGTTCCTAGCTCCTGATCAAGTTTGCATAGGAAGAGAATATTTAAAAATCCACATACAGTAAACATTTTTTCTTTCTTGGAAATATACACAAATATATGAGAAAAAAAAAGATACATTACATCTTGTCAGAGAAAAGGCAGATTTAATACGTAGTAGCAAAAGGGTACATACTGCTCTATATCATCAAATTTCAAGTACTCCAAAGCCAACTGCAACCTACGCATCCGAGGTATTTTTAGATTCCACCCTGTAAAGCAGAGATTGACATGTCAAGAATGCACTAACCTGTCTAGAAATACCTTAATATGCAGCAAATCTATTCAATACACTGCGTCAACCATCTCGAAATCAAAAGAACTAATTAAAGTAGTCTAGCATGCACCTACATTTCTAATTGTGTTATCCACATTTCTTCTCTGACTACTTTACCATGGTGTTAGTTTACCATTTCTCTCAATGCTTAAGCTGTTAAGAGGCAGCACGACATTAGATTTTATACTTCAACACCATTTGGACAACAAGCAAAAGCATGGGGAAAACATAATTGAACGAACCCACAAAGAGTATTTCAGTACAAAGCATGAAATACATTAAAGACCCAATACGCAGTGATAATCAACAAATTTAAGAGTGGAATTATTACGGTTTGAGACCTATTACTCTAATACCATCTTAGATTACTATTTTTACCAAAAGCTTAAGCTATTAGATTTTATATACTAACACAAGGTTTATATATTCCAAAAATATTGTCTCTAAGAATTCTGTGTATATATGAAAAAAGTGCAAACGATGAACCACACAGCTAAAACCAGAACAGAATTTGCTAGGTATTTTTCTGCTTGTAGATAATAAAGAATCCTCTATTATCATCTATGTCAACACTTAACGACCCAATCAGTTTTGTAGCAAAAGGCAGGCATCAATTATAGCTAAGCTAAGTGCTTTGGGCATTCCATCGTTGCATAGTTTAAATATGCCAACAAACAATCTAAAAGAACTTTTTGTCCAATTATTAATAGAAACTCAAAATAAGTCAAAAAGGATTTCATAATCATGTACCCCAGATTAAGTTTCACATATAAAAGGTTTTATTTGGTCGTTTCATATAATTAATAGATCCATGAAGTAAACATGAAATACTAAAGAGGAAAGAACAAATCAAAACAAACTCCTCCAAGTTGAACAAGGAGATGAAAAGTCTATGCTTAATACCTTAAGACATAGGGCATTGTTAAACTATATTCTCAAGCAAGGTACATTCTTTACTAGATCTCAAGTGTTACATATTTGTTAAGATTGTCTCATTTTGTTCAGTATTATTTCAATCTCCATGATATTGTTCATTCTGAACGAATCTTCAAAACATTCACTACACTACAACATCACACTCTTGCAGAAGACAACTTACCCATGAAGAAACTTGGAATACTGTCATCTATGAAAATACAAAAAATAGAACAAATTATATTAAATTGAAATTTCATTCCTCCCACGGAAAAAAAATATACATATATATACATATATTCAACTAATGAAAATATGCATGATCTGCCGACATTCTCGTTATATTTTCCAAATTTGGCGAAAAGAAGAGGGCATTTAATTATGGTCATAGGGAGCTAAAATTACCATCTTAGCATTAAACCTAGGAAATTTTATTCGCTGGAAAGAAACACTAAATTGCATCGGACAGATAGATGGTATTTGTCATTTTCAAAATTTTACAGAGAGGGAAAGCATGTTTCCGCCTACTTAAAATCCCCTAGTTTAATTTATAATGCTTTCTGACAATCAATTGACCATTAATCAACTAAGTTCATTCCAACAAACTCTAAGATTATAAACTTTTATATATAGGTATATATTATGTAGTCACACGCTAGATATCATAACGACAAGTTATTCTCACCATTTTCAAGGCATAACCGATCTGCCTCTTCAACGCTGTCGTATAAAAGAACCCTGTCAAGAACTTCAATAGTCCAGGGAGAGCAGGGCCATTTAGATTCTCTAATTTCCAAGTTGTCTTTTCCTGGATTTCCACTGCCTGAGTTGATACTCCACTGCCTATATCCTATGGATGTAATAGGAAGGAAACTTGACGAAACTGAAATAGATGGCAGAACCACTGATAGACCACTTTCTGTCACCAAGTAAAAACACTCCTGGAAAGTGCAACCAACTGCATCTCCTGTAAAAGCTTCTTTTCTTCCCTTGTGAAGAAACATTTCAGAATCAATAAGCAAGCAGCTATCATCACAAATTCCTGACTCTGTATGAAGATTGACGTGAACAATTTGAGAACCATTCTGATCCTTCATGTTGTGCTTTCTAATGAGCCGAGTTATTCCAAAAGGGGAAAAAGAGAAAGAATCATCCTCATTAGCCCTATAAGTGGGGAGAAATATTCTGCGCATGAGATGCAACTTCATTTCAGCATCATGGAGCGTCTGATTGGTCGTCTCTGAAGCAGCAAAGAAACCACTTAAACATTGTTTGTATTGCTGCGTCCCTTTTCCATGAAGGTTCAAATGCTGGATTTCCTCAAGTACACGATTTCCATCATTATTTAAGAAAGAAAGGCATCCTCTCCCGATAGACGAAAAATTAGAGTCATGACAACCAGAAAACTTGGAATACAACCTTTGGCAGCCTATACTATAACCACCAACCTCCCAACCAGCCAACATTCCAAGTCCAAGATGCTGACAATGTGGAAGCAATTTCTGACATGTATGTCCTCCATCAACAAAACAATGACCAGCACATATGACATAAACTACACCGTATTCATCAACTGCTGCTAACATAGAGGTATGCGAAGCAGGAATCAACCTATTAAATACTCTCCTACCAAGAACCTTTTCAACCTTTATATTTTTCCTAACCCTGCCTAAAGACAATTTATCTTGCTCACGCAAGTCCAAATCAGGTTTAAGTCCACAAGTCTGTAAAATATTCAGATGCGCAACATACTCACCTGACATTGCAGAATAAAAAACAACAAAGCCAGAAGAAGTGAGACAAACAAGAAGACTATCAGAAAAACGAAAATCTGTCCACTCAACCAGCGGGTCTATATTTTGATTTTCCTCAAGCTTAACTAAAGAAACCCACTGGATTCCCCAGTTGTCTAACCTTGCAACAAGGACTATGTTTCTGTACATGCTTCTTGCACTTTCATCACTCTTATCGCTTGACACAGGATCCACCAGTGTCAAAGCAAATCCAACAAAGTAATGTGAATTGCTGGAGAACACTCGGAAGCATTTGTACAAACTGTTTGTCCCAACACCGAAAGTACTAGACAAAGTATCTGGCTCAAAACTAGGACTGGTTGAAGTCAAATTTAAATTCACAGAGGGATCAACACCTGAATTATGAACCTTTTCCTTCAAATAGTCCTGGTTTAACAAAGAGGTACTGGGAGATAAGAAGCCTGTAAAAGGAAAATCACTATTAAAAATGTCATATGAAACAACCTTGGCTGAGCAAGGAAATGATGACTTCTCGGGGAATCTGGTCCACCTTTTACCATCAGACTCAATATCCTCAACCTTGGTGAAAAAAGATTGCAACCAAAACTTCGAATCCGGACCTCCTTTTAACTCATCACCTTGTGGACTTTCACTATTTCCATTGCTTGTATTTGCATCCTCACCATTCCCACTGGTTTCATAAAATGAGCTCGAAGGTTCCTCTATGTTTTTGTCCTGAACTAATGTGACAGAAGGCCCCCATTCCACCCACCTACCGTGCTCAAACTCACCCTGTGATGCAGTTCTGGAACTTCCGCATGTTGCTGTGTTTCTATTGTGTTCACAAAAAGCATGAACTGTCACACCATGGTTGCCAGATACAAATAAAAACTCTCTAAATAAAGCATCCTTGTGCTGATTATATGTAACCCCACAAACACCCCAGGCAACAGAATGTACATCACCTACAAAGGGGTACCTTTCAGATTTTGAATGATTTTCAAAAGAGAAACCATTATCAAAATCTATTACTGAGCCAGAAATACATGGAACATCATCCCTTCTTGGATCTGAAGCTGAACCTCGATAATGAACACTTTCACTATAATTATTCTCCACTTCATCGGTCGCTCCACAATCTTCTGCAGACACAAGTGTGTATTACTAAAAACAAATACGATATGTTTGATCATGGTCAATGGAAGAAGCAAGCAAAGTAAAAGCATTGAACAGCAATACACTATTCGTTCATTAAAAATATCGGAAGTGTAAACGTTTCAATGACAATTACAGGAAAGGAAGTAAGGTAACAAACAAAATTCACCTGTAAGGAGAGGTAGCAGCAAAGCTTCATTATGACGTGAAAGCAACAATAACTGCCGCCTTGTAGGAGAAATTAAAGCTTCACGAAACTCTGACAAGTCGAGTTTCGGATGAGAAGGGCCCCATTTACGCAACTGCAGTACAGCAGGTCCCTCACCACGCAAATGAGGATCCATCATGATCCTTTAAGTGAACAAGAAAGCCGAATGAAAAAAATCGAAGAGTAAGGTAACAGTGTCACCATAGGCATAGCTGCATCAAGAAAGGAAGGAGGCAGAGAGGGGCCGGGAACCCACTTAACATATTAGACACCCCAAAACTAAACTCTACAAAAAAATTATAAATAATAACTCATATTAAAAAAATAAATGAACAAAAAAAAAAAACAGAGAGCTTAATTCTTAAATATACAAAGAACAAGGATTTTCTATAACTGAAAAAGAAGTAAAAGAAGACACTTCTCGACTCGAAAATATCACTCATGAAAAATGCCACTCTCAAATTCTACTCTAGTGTTAGCATTTCATTTAATATCCATATCAGGGTCCTAGAAACTCTTTAATTATCATAAAAAGCTTAATGAAGTGATCGACAACTCCAACAATTCGACTCCATTACTGAGGGGAAAAAAGTCCATCAACAAGCTCTTTACTCAACCGAACGTTAATAATCAATAACTGGGATAAAAACCCATTAATAAAGATGACTATAAGTTAATTCTCCTTTACTTCCACTACTCAGTTACTTTCTCAGCAATTCAAATTTCGAACAGTTTCATTTCCCTTCTTTCTACTCTATTTTCCCGGGAAACAAACAAACCGCATGATGTATAAACGGAATTTCGATCACTCAAAACTTCAATTACCAAGATATTCCAAAACGATACATCATCAGAAACAATCGAAGCATCACTCTGGATTAATTTCAAATTTGCATAAATAAAAATTCTGATTGAAACTCAAAAGCGAGATATTATACTACTCAAAAAAAAAAAAAAAAACAAAACAAAACCATCGTAAATCAAAAACAAAGATTCATTCAGGAAAATATATGTTCGAATTCGAGAATCCATGAATGAAAATGTAAGAAGCTTCAAATGAGAACCAGAAACCTGTACGGACAAGCTCAATCGAAGGGCGCCACTACCATTTTTGGTGAATCGGGATGTTTTTTTCCCCCTTTTCTCTTGAGAAAATAATATTCCTTTCAGTCACTGCTCTTCGGCTGAGTTTTTTTTTTTTTTTTTCTCTCTCTTTATTTTTTAGTTTCCTATCAAGGACAATACGGTCGCGAGCTTTCCGAGGGAGCGAAATGAAGAAGAGGTGGTCGAGATGAGGGGCTTTATGGTAAATTCGCCTTTTTGCATTGAAGAAGAGGTGGTCGAGATGAGGGGCTTTATGGTAAATTCTTCTTTTTGTATTCTTGCATCTGTATATCCAGTAAGTTACTGGGACTGAATTACGTAATTATACGTTTCGTAATCTCTCCGTTTTTTTCTTTAATTTTCTTTTTATCCAAAGTGTTCTTTCTTTTTTTCTTTTTTAATCTGACTCTAAAGTAAATTGAGTTAAACAATATCATTAGGCACAATACACAATAATTAACTATAGTACTAAGAATAAATAAATGATAACAAACTGAATGCAAGAATCACACTCAAATGGCAAACGTTATGATATGAATGAGAAGTTGCACTATTGTTAATACAAGTCCAAAGATTGGAGATTTTAGTCTAACATTCATTGCGCCTATAGGAGAGATAACTCCACGAATTAAGCATCGGCAACTTTGAGATAAAGAACGCCTGCAAAACTTTTTACACAATCAATCTTGAATATTCTATATTACACAATTATTATTGAATATTTATTTTTTCAAGTAGAAGTAAATATTTTGGAAAATTACAATCAAAATCTTTTATTTTGATTTTCTTTCAAAGGGTTATTTGCAAAAAAAAAAAGTACCCTAAAATATAACCTTTCTACAATTTTAATCGTGACTTTTGCTTATATAAAATTATAAATCTATATTTCAAATCTCTGCAAATTTGTACTTTCTGCATATAATGGACCAATAATTTTCTCATCAAAAACATAATCTGAATTGATGACATCCAATTAATACAAAAAATTTATCAAAAATAACTTAAAACAGTTAGCACAAATTACTCAATTTGTACATAGAATATATAAATATACAGAAATTTGAAATATGAAGGTACAATTTTGTATAAGCCAGAAATCAGAGTTAAAATTACGGAAATGTTATACTTCAGAGTTTTTTTTATAGTTATTCCTCTTTCAAATTTCTAATAATAAATTTACAATATGTTAAAATTACTACTTAAAATTTCAAATTTATACTCCATAGACATTGAAAACTCAACCAAATAATACAAAACATGATAAATTATAATCATAAGCAACATATCTACTTTGATTAGTACTTTAGGTTTATACATGTTTATTGGTCTAGTGCTTCCAGAGGATAAATTTCAAATTTTTTCTTTTTTTTTTCTTCTAATTTTGATCAGTTGCCTTGACCAACAATAAGTTTAAAAAAAAAAAAAAAATCTAATCTATCAGTTACGTAGTTTGAAAATGTTAAATCTTTGATTCGTTCTGCTAATTGTAGTCTCTGTCACTTTGATCCCGGTCAAGAAAATCGAGTAGCTCATTAGTTAGCTAGTTTCACCTTTTCAGTACCGAGTGAATTTTGTGAGTTAACTGCTATCCTTTGTTTATATCACTGCCTGTTTTAGGCGATATGATTGGATGAAAGTAACTTTTCCCTTTTTTAAGAAAAGAAAAGATTCGTATTGTAATTTTTTAAAATACGTTGTTTGGCAAAAATAATGAAAATTGAGGATTTGATTACGTAAATTTCCGTAACTTTTTTTACCAACATATTATAACGGAATTTTTTGTTTCTTAGAACTAAAATCATATTATTGATTAGTGCCATTCATCCTTAGTCCAAAACTGATTTATTATTCAAAAAAATTGATAATGACCACTTTTTCCTTTTTTTGGTGATGAAGATTGAAGAACATTACTAGTAATTAAGGATTTAAAGGAAGAGATTTTATTTGTAAAGTACCATACCCTGCCTTTTAACTTATAAGAAACTAGTTTGGGACGTGCCTACGGTGCGTGTGGCCGTAAACAATGATGTCTCATACTGAATCATCCATAGAATTTGTTTTTTAAGTGGAATTATTTTTAGAATCTTGTTATCTCTTTGCGAATATTATTATTTTCATTTGAATTTATAAGTGGACAGATTTTTTTGAGTAAGAAGTAAGAATAGACAAAAATATAAAGTCATTGAGAATTTATATTATCGTTGTCCCTCAAAATAAAGTATTTTTTTTTTTAGGTATAGATCATGAAATATAATTTAAAGAATAAAAGTTTTTATTATAAAATCTGGTTTGACATTTCATATTTCAAATGATGATAATTAACAAGCTTTACATATTAGAGTGTGATCTAGTAAAAAGCCACAAAAATTATATGAGAATACATGATCAAGATATGCATTAAGTCCCAAATTATTAACTGAAAAAATTGTATACAAATCATTTCAAAGTAAATATTTCATTATCAATTATCACTATGTCTGCAGACCACCAATGTGGCAATGTCATTGCTCATATTCTTATTTGTGAGGGGATAATATATACCTTAGAACCCATTAACAGAATATTCAGGAAACAGTTAACAAACAAAAGCCATATTTAACAAAATGAGAACTAAATGAAGTATACCATATTTTTGCACAAATTATAAAGAATAAATATATAATCCTTGCTTCGATAATGGAAAGAAACTATCAATACAAAGAATCTATATGAATATGAGAAAATGTATTGAGAGTACATTTACATAAAAGAATAATATATAGAGATCGAATAACAACCAATCAATTTCTACTTTGTAGGTCATGCTCTTACTGTCAAATTTCTATCAAAGACAAAGATTAATAAATAAAATTGATAATCCATTGATCCTCATATATGGACATCGAATGGAGTATCACATAAATCTCTATACATATCAATATTGAAGTTATAAAGTGCTAAAATCAAAACCTCCTCCTTTTAGAATTTATTTGATTAGCATATCCAAAAAAGAAAAATAATGAATGACGATACCAGGCAATAATAAATGACGATATGCATTAAGCATAAAATGAGAATACTTTTTTTGTGTAATAGGTATGTCTAGCATACCTAGAGAAACAATAATTCATTTCTCAAATTCATTAATTTAGAATAGCCACATACAAAGATTTAGAGATAAACGAAGAGAAGCAAATAGCTCATAAGATAGCTACAAAGCTAATCAGTATACAATAGATCTACACGATGAGAAATATCAAACTTTTTTTATGTAGGTATAGTTACTCTGTAAACGAGTGATATAAAACCTTTAACAATAGTAGTTGATGAGTGCTTGTTTTTCATTTTTAGTAAAAAAGAAAATAAATATATATATTGAGAAGTCCTCTATATATATATATATAAAACTTACCAACTTAGTGAACGAAAATTTTCAAATGAAAAATCTAAAATAGCAATAACTGCAAGTGTACATACATAATATAAATCAAAAGTTTGTAAATTAGAGAGAATTAGATTATGGGAATATGTTCTAAGAAATGATCATAAGTTCTAGACCCTAGAGGCATATTAAACAAGACATTAGTAATTAATATATTGTGATTCTGTATTTTACAAAATACTAATATTGAAACTTTATTAATTTGAGAATGGTAATAAACTATTAACACTTAGTCAGGAACACCAACCCTCTGAATAAAATTCCCAAGAATAGAAATAAAAACCTCTATAATACCTACCAAACATATAGTTCTAAAACCAAATTACTAATCAATTTCTTAATTTTCCTATTTTGGGCAATATTTAATTCTTGGAATCAACAGTCCCCCAATAAGTTATACCTAATTTGTGAAAGCAAGAGAAAAAAGCATATGTATAGAATAAAAGAAGGATTAAAAAGATCAATCGAGAATGTAACAAACTTTCACTAGAATTCACCAAAATACTGATAAAATCGAAAATAGTATATTATTTCCATCTAAAATGGAAGAAACAAATTAAAAATAAGTTCACAAAAAGACTTGTTAATCAAATGGTCTCTTTGAGTAGACTGAAATAATCCCTCAAATCTAAGTATTTTTACATAATATAATTGACAGAATCATATAAGATCAAGCCCAAGAAAATGAAAGCATTTTCTGTACTTCTTGTATTTCAATTAAAATCGTAGATTTGAAATTGATAATATATGCTAACACACTGAGATAAAAACCTGAAAATAATAGCATAAGAATCTAAAAAAGGCAATTGAAGGGAGAGAAAAAATCCTAAACGGCGACCTAAATGCTTAAGAAAAGATAAAGATAAGGAAAGATCTTTTTTCTATCTTTAGGACCCTTAGATCTCATCTACGGCTAAGATCTTTTATTTGCAGAAAGTTGGGAAAAAAAGGTGGCAGAAATAGCACTGTTCACAAAATCCCTTCCACGCTTACTATATATTGAATAGATTATGGGATAATTTTTTTTTTTTTGAAAAAAAAAGCCCACCACTTTTAGTGTTTTATAAAAAATAAAAAAAAAAAAGTATTTGACAAATATCAATTTTATCATATTTTTGTTTTTGAAAATCAAAAAACAAAATAAGAAAAAGTATTTTTTTTTGTTGTATTTAAAAAAATAAAAAGCAAAAACATTACTAAACGATACCTAGACCTTAGAGGAAAATAGAGGCATACATTATGAATAAATGGACATTTATACCTATTTTTCAAAAAATATTGCCAAATTTACGACTTTTCAAAAATAATAAAAATTCGTACGACCTTTTTATGGCATTTTTCTAAATACTTTGGAAGCTAGAAAATGCGGTGGCATTTTAGTAAATAAGTTATCTTTTTTTTTTTATAGGAAACCACAAAGGTTTTCTAGAAACCAATTTGGTTCAATTTGGTTTCCTATTAGCTGAATGTTCTGTAAGGAAGTAAATCATAGGAAATCATAAAGGTTTCTAGAAATCAGTTTGGTTTCCTTTAGCCGAAAGTCCTGTACATAAGTAAATTACAAGAAAGCACAAAGGTTTTCTGGAAACTAATTTAGTTTTCTTTAGTCTAATGTCCTGTACACAAGTAAATCATATGAAACCATGAACATTTCCAGGAAACCATTATGGTTTCCTTTTTGCAGAATGTCATGTAGCTAAATCAATCACAGGAAACTACAAAGATTTACTGGAAACCATCGTGGTTTCCTTTTAGCAGAATTTTTTGTAGCTAAATAAATCACAGGAAACCACAAAGATTTCCTGGAAACCATCGTGATTTCTTTTTCAAATCACAGGAAATAATGAAAGTTTTCTGAAAGCTATTGTGATTTTCTTTTTACAGAATGCCCTGTAGCAAGAATTGGGTGAGGCATTGAACAAGTATGCTGAAGAATATGATCAAATTCTCAAATTAAGTAATTATATTTTTGAAGTAAAAGTCACAGAAATATATATTTATTTTTGGATTCTGGCAACTAGTTTCTAATAACTAAATTGGTTTCTAGTAATCAATAATTGAATTGACCAAATAATTCTACTGTTTATGATAGAAACTAATTTAGTTTTCAGTTTTTATTAACTAAATAATTATGATGTATATTTATGGTGGAAACCAATATGGTTGTTGATTTTTAGTAACCAATTTGGTTTCTAGTTTCCAAAAATTAATTAGTTTATGATTTCTAATAATAAATTAGTAATTAGTTTAAAGAGTGATCAGCTACGAGTAAACTAGTAGCAAAAAAAAAAAAAAAAAGATAAAAATTCTAAGACGTTAATTTGTTATTTTTCTAAAAAAATA
>JXTC01000919.1:8767-22282 GCA_002914845.1 Trema orientale
GATTCTTCTACTTCAAGGAATCGTGATATCAAGTGCTTTAAATGCCAAGGTAGGGGTCACATAGCTAGCCAATGTCCGAACAAGAGAGTTATGGTGTTGCGAGATGACGGTGAGATTGAAACCGAAGATGAAGATGACACCGATCCTATACCACCATTGGAGGACGCTGATGAAGAGGAATACCCTGCCCAAGGTGATTTATTGGTGGCGAGGAGAGCTCTAAGTGCGCAAGCCAAAGACGATGAAGAGGTGCAACGAGAAAACATCTTTCATACTAGATGCCACGTTTAAAACAAGGTATGTAGTGTGATTATTGATGGTGGTAGTTGTACTAACGTTGCTAGCACTACCATGGTGGAGAAATTAGGGTTGCCAACCATGAAGGTGAATAAACAAGTGTTAGTTTCTTTTCGTATCGGAAAATATGAAGATGAAGTTTTATGCGATGTGGTTCCGATGCAAGCTGGACACTTGTTATTAGGTAGACCATGGCAATTTGATAGGCGTGTCAAACATGATGGCTTCACCAACAAGTACTCGTTTGTACTTAATCAAAGGATAATCACTCTTGTACCGTTGACACCAAAAGAAGTTCATGAAGATCAAGTGAGGTTACAACAAGAGAGTGATCAAAAGAGAAAGAATGAAAAAGAGAGAGAGGCCGAAGAAAAAAAGAGAGAAAAGGCAATAATAGATTCGGCCATTGAGAGAAAAACAGAGAGAAAACAAAACAATTTTTATGCAAAAGCCAAAGAAATTAAGAGAGCGATGTTTTCAAACCAGCCAATGATTGTACTTTTGTACAAAAAGGGATGTCTAAACACTAACCAAGTTGGCGCTTATTTGCCTAGTTTTGTTGTTTGTCTCTTGCAGGAATTTGATGATGATTTCCCCGAGGAAATCCCTAGTGGATTACCACCAATCTGAGAAATTGAGCATCAAATTGACTTCGTGCCCAGTGCTAACATTACAAACCGACCAGCCTATAGGAGTAATCCAGCGAAGATAAAGAAACTACAAAGGCAGGTTGATGAAGAAAAGATTCGTGCTGTCCAAGAATGGCCAGGTCCAACGAGCATAAGTAATGGACTTGCGAGTTTTTACCGGAGGTTCGTGAATAAGAGGCATGTACGATGGGTGAAATTCATTGAGACGTTTCCATACGTCATTCGATATAGACAAGGTGATGATTTGAGGACAAATCCTTTTCAAGAGGAGGGGAATGATGAGAATATGGCATGCATAAAAGCATGGAATGCAGATTCAATTCAAGTTCCAATTGGACCAGTTACAAGAGTTCAAGTTAAAAGATTCAAGGAGTCTCTAAATAGGCTGATTCAAAGCATTTGGACTGAGATAAATTCTTAGAGGCCCAAGGATGATGTTATACATGGTCCACAAGGTTGGATTTCTATTATTCAAGCTTTGGAATATTCTAGAAAAGGCTCTCCAAGGGGAACTGTTCAAGGGGTGCGTGAATTACAAGCTTACAAGCTTACTTTCCAATTTTGTTACTAGTTTCCCAAAACGATTTGATTACTTGTTTCCTTTTCTTTATTGGCATGTAATAGGCTGATTAGTGGTTTGTAAAGTCAGATTTGACTTCCTCTTAATTAGGGACGAATTTAGCATAGCTTTTAGGGTTATTTTCCTACTTTCCTTTTCTAGTTTGGGTAAGTTCCTTTAGGTGTTTTGTTTAGGCGTTTTTAATAGTTTTAGGACTGATAATTTCGTGGCTTTGGCCTATATATATTGTACATTTTTCATTCAATAATAGAAGATTACAATTCATCAAAAATTGAGAGCAATTTCTCTTTGGTTCTTTGAGAACTTATTCGAACTTATCAGATTTCTCTGTGGCGTTCATTCCCTGACTTATCAATCGAGTTTTCCATCCTTGATTGTGGCGTCTTCCCTTATACCAAGGTTCACATCTCTTTATAGGTGTTGGGTCGAGGTTCCCCATCCGAATCTGATTGTAGAACGGTCCTAGGCATCATCCTTGTTTTGGGTTTCGTCACAAGTTGGCGAGGTTCGTATCAAAATGTTCGGTAAATTTTTGTCATTCTCTTCGATGAGGACTCAAAACATGGAGTTTGTTGCCCGAAACTTACCTAATATCTCAAGGTACCAAAAAAAGAGTGTTAGTGGTCTAGAACTCAATTTGTTATATCTAGCACTAAGTTTTCCCAATTGGCGATTTTCGGTCAATTTTTGTTATTCGTTTTGGAGAGAGTTCAAAACAAAGAGTTAGTTGTCTCAAATTTTCCTAATTTCTAAAGGTACCAAATAAAGAGTGTTTGTTAGTCTAGAACTCAATTCATTGTATCTAGCACTAAATTTTTCCAATTGGTAATTTTCAGTTAATTTTGGTCATACTTTTTGAATAGAGTTGAAAACATGGATTTTGTTGCTCGAAGCTTACTTAATTTCTCATGGTACCAAAAAAAAAGTGTTTGTTGGTCTAGAACCCAATTCGTTGCATCTAGCAATAAGTTTTTCCGATTTGCAATTTTCGTTCAATTTTGGTCATACTTTTTGAAGAGAGTTGAAAACATGGATTTTATTGCCCGAAACTTACCTAATATCTCAAGGTACCAAATAAAGAGTGTTTGCTGGTCTAAAACTCAATTCATTGTATCTAGCACTAGGTTTTCCCAATTGGCCATTTTCGGTCAATTTTGGTCATTCTCCTCTAACAGTGTTCAAAACGAAGAGTTTATTGTCCGAAACTTACCTAATTTCTCAAGGTACCAAATAAAGAGTATTTGTTGGTCTAGAAATCAATTTATTGTATCTAGCACAAACTTTTCCCAATTAAAAATGTTCGGTCAATTTTTGTCATTCTCTTCGAAGAGGGCTCAAAACATGGAGTTTGTTGCCCGAAACTTACCAAAATCTCAAGGTACCAAATAAAGAGTGTTTATTGGTCTCGAACTCAATTCGTTGCATCTAGCACTAAGTTTTCCCAATTGGCAATTTTCAGTCAATTTTGGTCATACTTTTTGAAGAGAGTTCAAAACAATGATTTTGTTGCCCGAAACTTACCTAATTTCTCAAGGTATCAAATAAAGAATGTTTGTTGGTCTAGAACTCATTTCATTGTATCTAACACTAACTTTTCCCAATTGGCCATTTTCGGTCAATTTTGGTCATTCCTTTTTAAGAGAGTTCAAAACAAGGAGTTAGTTGTCCGAAACTTACCTAATTTCTCAAGGTACCAAATAAGGAGTGTTTGTTAGTCTAGAACTCAATCATTATATCTAGCGCTAACTTTTCGCAATTGGTACTGTTCGGTCAATTTTTGTCATTCTCTTTGAAAAGGGCTCAAAACATAGAGTTTGTTGCCCGAAACTTACTTAATATCTCAAGGTACCAGATAAAGAGTGTTTGGTGGTCTAGAACTCAATTTGTTATATCCAGCACTAAGTTTTCCCAATTGGCAATTATTGGTCAATTTTGGTCATTCTTTTTATTTATAGGCCATGTAATTATACTACCAACAGCATCTTCTATACAACTTATTTCTGAAGTAGGCCTCCACAAAAATGCTTCAGGTTATCTAGTAAAATCTATGCCAACTTTCATTGCTTTTGGTCCAAGTGGTATGTGATGAACCAAATCCTTTGGATCACTTGAGATAAAGTGTGCATCAGCTACAATTTCTACAGATCCAGTCCAATCTAATAGCTTGCACTTGTTGTTTTGTGTGTTAACATTTACACTCTTCAAAATGGTAGTCAAGCGATAAATAAAAAAAATAAACAATTATAAGCATAGACTTAGTAAATGTAACTTAAGTTGTGAAACTATAGATGATATTGAATTCTTAAAATTTTACCGTAGGAGAAAGAATATGTGCATTTGACTGTTCTGTACTCTGACAAGATTGAGACTATAAAGATCATAAAAAAAATCATCAAAATTCAAGTTACAAGTGAATGATATAGATACATTAAAAAGACCAAACTTACCTGGTTTTCATCAAAGAATTAACTAACTGCTCCATGCGTGCCATTTGATCCTTCAACTCTTGACATTGAGATTCTAGTCGAATAATATAATCATCTCTCTCCGATATAATGGCTAACTTTGTGTGAGTAACTCCTCCTCCATAACCTCTAACTGTATCATTATTATCAGGACCAAGTACTTTGGAAAGAATATCCTCTTTTACACTTGTAGTTTAAGATAATATGGTATCTTTCTTTTGTTCCTCCAACAAATCCTACAAGAAGGCCAAGATCTTTATGCATTCCAAATAAAATAATGAAAATTTAAAGGACTTAAACAAAGACTCTATCCTAGTTCTTACAAAATCTTCAGCAACAGCTGAATTTACAAGTTTGCCATTTTTCTTCTTATGTGTTGCTGTCCAAACATCAACTCTAGAAAGTGGTTTCTTACTTACAGTACTTTTTTTTCTACATGAAGAAGAAATTAAGAATGATGTTAAATAAACTACACAACTAAATTAATATGAAACTATTACCAAACATGCATAATTTTACCATATCTTCAATCAATCGAGCATATCCTTTGCGGCTACTAGTGTGAGGGAGTTGTTTCTTCCTTCTTTCTTTGAATTTCTCACTTTTAGCCTTGTAAAAATAAATGAACAATGATAAGGATATATTTTTTAAAATCAGGACTATCTAAAAGAGAGAAGAAAAATGTATCTGTTGTGTTTATTAACATGTAATTTCTATAAGCTTCAATCGAATCTCCGCTAATAGAATCCAAAGGGAGAATCAAATATGAAAGAGGACAAAACTGGTACTACAATCTAGACTAGAAGGCTTGAACTTGAACATATAAATTTTCTTGACAAATGGGCCAAAATGGACACCATATATAATCAATCATTCACATAAAATCAGATATGGCAGAAACAACCACAATGCCCCTAGGTTGTGATTAAACAATAGCAACACAACAAAAAAAAAAAAAAACAAAAAAGATAAAGAAAAAACCAGAGTTCAATTTTGTTGTACCTAAAATTCAGCACTAGTCTTTTTCCTAATGAAAGCTTTCCACTCAACTTCAGATTTAATGTTATCAGGTCGCAACTTGAGTCTTTCACCTTCATTTGGTGCTAATCTTATTTTTGCAACCAATCTCAATTTCGAAGCTCTCCATAGATCAGCCATATCTCTATGTACGTAATGTTTTTGCCAAGCTTTGTCAATCTTATATTTTGCCTGATATTAATGAAAACATGAGAGTTATTCTAATAAATTGGACTCATTGTAATAGAAAAATAAATGAATAATCTTGAAATTTATACCTGCACAGATTGCCATAGGACTTCCTTCATTCCCTTGGTGACTTTTCTCCAATCAGGGATCATTAAGGTACAATTTCTCTCACAAGAGGTCCTAAAAATGAAGACAAATTTATAGAAGAATCACCAATTGGTTGACCCTTGCTATTGAATTCGACTAGAAGGCGACCATCGCTGATAGCTCTCATCTTTGTGGGACCTCTTTTTCATTTTTCTTATGATTTTTCAGTGGAGGTAGCAACATTAGCTTGTAAAGGTTCTTGGTATGCTTCCGCATTATCATCGCCTATTGGTGAATCAAACTCCATTGCCAATGACTGTAAATGACGTGATTTTCTTATCGAAGCAGTAGGTAACTTGGAATCCTCTCTTGTTGCAACTTTGGTAGGTGATTGGAGTGATGGAGTGGCTGTCCTCTTTTTAGGGGAAGGATGCACTTCTAAAATTTTCTCATCTTCTAAAATTTTCTCCTTTTCTACAAGTCTTTGAAGAGATCTCCTAGTATTTGTTGCTGGAGAACCTAAAGTATGATTACTTCATGATTCTTTAGTTCCTTTTGTGACATTTGGAGATACAAAAAGATCTACCTAAGGTAAGAGTATATTTTCTGGGGAACTATCCTCAAATGATGTTTGAAGGGACCTTCGAGTATTAGCTGCAGGGGAGCCTTTTGGCGCAACATGTTTTTCAAATTGTGGAGAGTCATCGATTACTAACATTGTTCGATTTGACCTTGTGTTACGAGGTACAACATCTTCATATAATTCTTGATCGATCATTTCCATTTTCTCATTCCCTAACCTTTTACGAAGTGACCTCCTCCTTTCGTTAAGTAATTCAATTAACTTACCTGTAGGTATATGTCTTGGTTGCTTGTCTACTAAAAGTGGGTACCATTCCGATTGTATTTTGCAAAGCTTCCGCTTTCTTTTATCAGCCATAAATGTCAACCTAAACAAATAAGGAAAAAGACTAAGTCAAAAGATCATTCATAATGAGCAATTTGTGAAAATAATTTCAGCACAAAATAGATAAACACAATTGAAATGCTAAAAATAAATGAAATTTTAGAAATTGTTACCGCAGGTTCAACAATGAAATTAAAAATAAATTAAAACTAACATTGTAAGATATTTACACAATTAATGATAAGACACTTAAAATTGAAGCTACTTATTCAGCATATATTAAAATTTAGAAATTGGAATACTCAGTAACTTTTCTAACTAAATTGACAAGTACTATATAGATCATTCTATTTACTCAAACCAATATCCCCTCACAATCCTCTCTAACATATAAATCTTCTTCATTGAAACATCAAGGAGAATGTCAGTTCCTACAGTATCTTGGGAGGTTGAAATCATGTCCTCATGTTCATCATATTTTTCTAACTCATAGAAACCCCTTGGTGGTGCTTTCAAAACAACATACCAATGGGATGAATCATGTTCTCTTGAGTAGAAAACTTGTTTAGCTTGTGATGCTAGTATAAAAGGGTCTCTTACAAATTGATTTTGACCTTAGTGTAGATTAACTAAGGTAAACCCATCTTCAATCCTAACACTAATACGAATACTAGCCCAATCGCATTTGAACACCGAGATTTGAAATACATGGTAATCTAATAATATTATGTCTTTTATCACCCTATAATACACAACCACATCTGAAACTTGTGAAGGATCTTTAGGACTTGCTCTACATAGTTCTTACTTTAAGGGAAATTCCATTATTTTGAGTTGACTTCTCAAATTCCTTCGTGTTGAATCGTTGCTTATTGATGATATATCCATAGTAAGAAAGTGCATGTTTTCTTGGACATATGCAAGCCACCTTAACATTTCAGATTCATTGCTATAAGAGGAATGAACAGGAATCTGTCAAAAATAATTAAATGAAGGTGTGAGCAATATGTTTCTTGTAATAGATCAATTATTGAAATAATTGACATATGATGTGGGAAAAAATATTAGCCTTTTTCTTCAGCCATTTTGGAAATTTCTCAACATATTTTTTCCAGAGTAAGCCATTATTCTTCTTATAAACTTTGTTTGTTTCCTTCAGCTCATTGATATGCATCCTAATTATTGTTTCAATGAGTTAGCTTTCTAAACATTTAAAATATTAATAGTATCTAAATTAGGATTAACGTGAACTTACTCCAAAAATGGTTCCACAACTGCTGTATTGAATAAAATGTAGCGATGTGCACTGTCTAACAGCTCATCTGTTAATGAAATATACTTCTTCCCAGAAATTGGACGTCCTTCAAGTACTACATCACTAGAAAACTCTTCATTATGAGCCTTATTCTTCTTGAGCTCAGTTGTTTGCCTAATGAACTCACTACAAAAATTCATGCACTCATCTACAAGATAGCACTCTACAATGCAATCTTCAGGTCTTGCACGGTTCCTAACATATCCTTTGAATATCTTCATTTCTCTATCACATCGAAAAACACTGGAGGAAAGAACCTCTCAAATAGGCATAATGTTTCAACAACTTCATTTTCATATTCCATTAACTTCTCTCTGTCAATAACTCTTTGACATACTTTATTAAAGAAATTGTATAATCTTATTATAGCATCCCGTGGACCTTTAGGCATCAATCCTCTTATAGTCAATGGTAATAATTGTTGCATTAGAACATGGCAATCATGCGATTTAAGGCCTATAAGCTTCAATTGTTCCATTGAGACACAATTTCTAATATTTGAGCTATATCCATCAGGCAACTTTAATGAGAACAACCTTCTACAAAATATTTGCTTCTCATGCCTTGACAGGGTATGTATAGCTGAAGGAAGATATGTTCTACTCCCACGAGCTTCTGAATGTAATTCAGTCCAAATACCCATTCTTTTTAAATCATCACGAGCTTTAAGTCCGTCTTTTGTTTTCCCAGGAATATCTAATATTGTATTAATGATGCTTTCACAAACATTTTTCTCTATGTGCATCACATCCAAATTGTGACGCACATAGAATTCCTATAAAATTGTTGCAAAAATTGATCATTCAAAATATGAAACTAAATCAAGTAAAATAGAATTTAAAAAGTATGATAACAAGAACTAACCTGCCAATAAGGTAAGTCAAAAAAGATTGATCGTTTTTTCCACATTTCTTGAGGTTCATCGTCTCTCTTTCGCTTCCTTTTCTTCTTTGTTTTTCCCCATTCATTTTTAAAATCTTTGAGAGTTTCAAAAATTCTTCTACCAGTCTTGATTCTCGAAGCACTCCCATTTTCTTCTTTTCCATCAAACCAACTTTTTCTTGTTCGAAATGGATGGTTTGGCGGAAGGAATTTTCTATGACCCCTGATTGAAAACTTCATACTAGATGGTAGCCATTCTGAATGTGTATCCTCACCACATAAAGGACATGCAAGACTTCCTTTGTTAGGACACCCAGCAAGGTTTCCATATGCTGGAAAATCTTGTATTGTCCATATCAAAATTGCTCTCAAATTGAAGCTAGTATTATCAAATGCATCGTGAACATCAACTCCATTATTCCACAATATTTTCACATCATCTATCAGTGGCTCCAAATATATATCAATGTCATGACCAGGTTGTTTAGAACCTGGAATTAACAGTGTTAGCAATATACTCTCAGGTTTCATGCACAACCACGGTGGTAGATTATAAATAACTAGCATCACAGGCCAGAGACTATATCTAGAACTTAAGTTGCTAAAGGGATTGAATCCATCAGTAGAAAGACCAAGTCTAAGATTACGAAATTCATTTGAAAACAACGGCCATTTCTCATTAACCAACTCCTAAGATACAGAATCTACTGGGTGGCGCATTTTTCTATCATCACTTTTATTGTTGTGATGCCACCTTAAATTTTTAGCCAATCTTTTAGACCTGAACATTCTTTTACATCTTGGTATTATTGGAAAATACCTCAAGACCTTCGCAGGAACACCTTTTCTAACCTTGTTATTAACTTTATCTCGCATTCACCTTGAGGTATTACTCTTTGGGCATTCTTCCATATTCTCCTTATCTTTTCTAAATAAGCAACAATCATTAATACATGCATGAATCTTCTCGTATCCTAAATCAAATGTACGAAGAAATTTTCTAACAGAATACATAGACGTGAGGATCACATTATCCAATGGTAACATTTCATATAAAAGCTGCAACAGTCCATCAAAATTTTTATCAGACCACCCATTAATAGTTTTAAGCTTGTACAACGAGACAATAGCTGATAACTTTGTGTATTTAGTGCAACCTGGATACAACGGAGTTTCTGCATCTTCTAATTTTTTAGTAAAACTTAGGGCTTCCCTTTCTTCTTGTTCTATATAGTTATCGTCATAAACATCTGTAGCCCTAAACAAATTATATGCATCACAAGTATCCATTTCCCCTACGTCGTCACTATTAGATGATCCTTCCCCGTGATGAATCCAATTTATATATGTTGGATCCATCCCATTAATTACCAAGTGCTCATAAACTTTAATAACAAATTGGTGACTTAAAATTTGACAAACTTTGCATGGACATAACAACTTTTCTGGATAACCAGCTTCTTTTTCTACTATCTCTACAAAGTTCTTTGCACCTTTCTTGTACTCATTGAAACTCTACAATTTCATATAAAAATACACTTAGATGCTTATCAATAGGAGTCATATTTTCATATTAGTTGACATTATACATGTTAGTCCTATTCTTACCTATTTAACTTAACTGTACCCAACTTTTATCCATCACCTAAAAGTCAGCAACTTACGTCTCCTGTTATAACAAGTGCACTGTCAAGTCTAAAAGCTAATAGAGTTAAATTTAATACCTTAATTACTTACTTATGATAATTGTTGCATTCAAAAATGTTATTATTTAAGCACTAGACTCATATTGATAACTTCCACACAAAAAAAAAAACTATAAATAAAGACATGTTGAATTAAAAAATAAAAGAATAATACAAACAACTTGAACAAATTTAATGTATATCAAAAAAATAAGTAACTAATACCACACATAAAGTTTTGTATCATAAACTCAAAAAATAGAACTGAGATTGAAATCTTGTTAAGGTTCTTAACAAAAAAGAAGAATAAAAATTAAAAAAAAAAATAAACCATTCGTACTAACCTCTTTGCTCAAAAGAAAATCCCTCCTGTGTTGTTAAGTGAGTGGCTTAACCAAACCATAGGATTCAACTCTATATAGGAGAAAAAGACCAATTAGTTTTTATTGGCAGATAGTATTGATATTAACTTAATCAAAAAAATCATAATAAGAAAAAAGAAAAAAGTTGACAGAAACGAAAAAAGTAAAAAGGTTCTCCTTTTGATTCGATACCTACCCAACTATACAACTATCCCAAAAGACTAAAATTTTCTATTTGTTTGATAGAAATTATAACAAAAAAGATTTCTCTACCGTAACTACTACTTCATTTCATTGTTTGTATACATATATATTGTTTGTGTATTATATATATCAATAATTCAAGAAGAACTATAGTTAAAAAGGTAATAGCACAATTTCCATAAAAACTTTAATAAAATGGCAGATTGTGACCTCCATAACCATTAGTGGAAATTAAAATAATATATGCAACTAAATAAAAGAGAGACATATTGAAGCCATTAGTGGAAATTAAAATAATATATCCAACTAACTAAAAGAGAGACATATTAAAGCATATCAATGTCGTTGCATGTTGATATCAATAATGAGAACATACATGTACAATCATTACAACATTAGAAAGGGAGATAAAAAATAGACTAAGCACGAAAGTGTGCCTCTTAATGAAAGAAGGAGCAGCACTAATGCTGAAAAAATATATCATAGTATTACGGTGAGAGAATAAACTATTTTGATATATGGCACAAAATCATTCAACTGCTTTTATATTCAGGAAGAATGTTTCAGAAAAAAAAAATACCTGTATATCCATTATTAAAATATGTAAAATAATTAGTACTACCCAGTCAGTTTAGATGGGGATATATTTAATAGTCCCCCAAGTTTAAGGAGGAAAACATAATATATAAAAATAGTTCTATAAACATAACAACAACCAAGATCAAAGAAAATTTATTACATAAAAAATTACAAGGGCAAATCCATCATGAGCATCAGAATTGAAATATTAGAGTTTTATTTCATAACCACAGCAGGAGAAAAAAAATACTTCTGTGACAAATAAAACAACTTTTCACCACTGAACAAACAATAACTAGCCAAAAAAGAGATTTCATTATTTAAACATAACTATCTAGTCAAAGTCTGACAAAGATCTAGCATACAGTGAATCTAAACATAATAAAAAAAATCTAAAATTTAAATCCTTTCAGTCAAACCCACTTGAGAAAAAGGTAAACCACATAAAGATCTAATGAAACTAAGCGTACTAAGCTGAAAAATGGTAAGATCCAACAAACCCAGATGCAAAACATAGAGATTACAACGACCCTTTTGCTGGTTTAAGACAAAAACGCAAATGAATCTCACATAAATTCCGTTAACTGTTGAGAGTTCAAATAATGTCACTAGATGATCATATGTAAATCAATCTTAATCCTGAGTAGTTATAGACTCTTATTTATACCATTATGTTCTTTGACATACTTGTTAAAAGTTTGTTTCGTAAACAGATCGAAATACTTGTAACTTGGGAGCATGATGAGATGAGTAGCTGGGAATGTAGCTTACAGACATGGAATCCATTCCTTCCATTAGGAAGCTAGAAATATGATTCTCTTGTGTATTGATTCAGGACTTGAACAGTTTGAGTACTCAATTTATAATAGATTTATAAATTAATTGTTCATTAGAGAATCAATGGTATACAAGGATAAAGATGTAATTGGAGAGGTAAACGGAACATGACCTAACTCCAATTATGAATTGTCTATGGAGGATTGAACTACATGCAATGATTAAATCGATGGACTGCTCGCTGTTTTCTGAGTAAATTAATTATGTAACTTCAAGAGTGCAATTCCAGATTTTTAGTAGAGTAATACTGGAATTAATAAATTAGATAAATTAATTAAAGAGTTTAATTAATTGTCATAATTTATTAGATCTTGAATTACAGGTCCATAGGTCCCCAATTCCACCTCTTACAAACACTGTACTGGATATTACATTATTTCTGTTACTGCACACTTTGTCTAGATAAATAATTTATCTATATGTAATTAATAAATGTTATTAATCAAATAATTAATTAATTTAAATTTATAGATGGATAAGTTTCTCAATTTGTTCAAATTTTGAATTTAAAAATATCTAATTATGAGATAATTAGATAAATAGAAATTGGGAAACTGACTGAAAGTGAAATAGTTATTTGCTAATTTATATAGATATATATATTAATTAATTAATTATATTAATTAATTTAAATATATGTATATAAAATCATGTTTTTTTTTAAAAAAAAAGGAAACTTACGTTTCATATAAACAAAAAAAAAGTAACGTTTTTTTTTTAAGTTATATATATATTGATTTGATTAATATATTATTTATTAAATAGTTTAATAAATATATATATATGAAGCAAACCCTAGCAGAAAAATAGAAGATACACTACGTATTATTTTCTACAGAGCCTCCATAAACTATAGAGAAAAAAGAAGAGTGTCGTCCTATTCTCTGTAGAATAAAACTCTTGCAATCTCATGTGTTGAGAAAATTACAAGTGCCTAAAGTGTGATTTTTTAAGAAATTGTACGTAACGCCCACACGTTCATCCAGTTGTGCTTGAGGCTTGGATTGGAAGATCGTGGTTTAGAAGACAGTAAAGCTAGGATCCGCTGATAGGCTATAAGAGGTATTAGATCTATTCTCTTTATAATACTATGCACTCATATAGTCAATTGTTTTAAGAAAATTTTTAAATGTTCCTGGGCCAATCTTCCGCTGCGAAAATCATTTTAAAACCAACAATTGGTACCAGAGCGGTTATATGAGTATATAGTATTAATTATTTGTATGCATGAATGGGTATTGCATTATTTTTATATGTATTTGATGATGAATGGATGAGTTACCATATGATGGATGTATGGTTGATATTTGATAGTTAATTATATGGTTCCTTAGGTTTTTTAATTTTTTGCAATTTATTTTGATTAGATCAAAATATGTAAACCCTAATTTTGGGGTATAGGCTTTGTTGTATTTTTCTTTTTTTTTCCTTGTATTGTACTAAGAAGATGATGGAGATG
>JXTC01000919.1:33706-48989 GCA_002914845.1 Trema orientale
ATTGGAGCTTGGACTTTATGGATCCATCTGGTCCCCTGTCTAGCTCAAATTAAAGCCCAATAGTTATTTGATGATCAGTTGAGCCCAACAAGCCCAATAAGCCCATTAGGGTTTACTAATCTCTCTATAGTTAAGAGAAAAGTTCTCTAACTGCACAACAGAGCATTACACGTGAAACACCCTCTTTGGAAGAGAGTGTCACACGCATAGAAGAGAGAAAGGGAGAGGCAAAAATCGGCCAAGCTAGGGTTCATCAACCTTGGTGTTTTTCGGCCATCCCGGAGAAATCGGTTCGAGAAGATTGTCTTCTTGTTTGTCTGTGGATCTCTTCGTTGGGAATCAAGAAGGTGACCACTCACCGGATCAATCAAACGGCTTTCGAGAATAGACGGGAAGACGAGAAGGTTGTGGAGCAAATCCGGGTATTGTTCTTGTCTAGATCAAGAGTTAATTTATGTTAGATCACGATCCGAAACGTTTTGTAAAAAGAAAAATTTTAAACAACCAATTCCGCTGCGTTTCTTGATTTTACAAAACTATGGTGTTCTTGAAAATAATTTTGTGAAAATATTTTCCAGAAATTTATTCCAGCAAATACCATCACACAGGCCTGAAAGCTATCCGTTGGTCTTCTTGGGCCTCTTTTCTTTTTTTGGTATTTTTATAAATCAAATTTGTAAAGTGATATTTCTGTAAATATTTTACAAAACTAGCCTAGCCTATATAATTATCAAATAATCAATTTGGGGCTGGGCCAATTTTTTTTTTTTTAAACGCAAATATATATGTATATATATTATATATTAAGTTATATATATAATATATTAATATATATTTATTATATAAAAAAGTTTTGGTAAGCACCTGGTCATAGACCAGGTACATTTTTATATATATATAATATATTTTAGTTTATATGTATAACATATATTTATATATATATTATATTTAAATAAAAAAAACATTTTTTTTTTTTGTGTGAGTTCTTTGGGGTGTCGGGTCGGCTTCAAGTGCATCTCCATCATCTTCTTAGTACATTACAAGGAAAAAGAAAGAAAAATACAACAAAACCTATACCCTAAAATTAGGGTTTACATATTTTGATCTAATCAAAATAAATTACAAAAAATTAAAAAACCTAAGGAACCATATAATTAACGACCAAATATTAACCATACATCCATCATATGATAACTCATCCATTCATTCATCATCAAATACATATAAAAAATAATACAATACCCACTCATGCATACAAATAATTAATACTATATACTCATATAACCGCTCTGGTACCAATTGTTGGTTTTAAAATAATTTTCGCTGCGGAAGATTGGCCCAGGAACATTTAGAAATTTTCTCAAAATAATTGACTATATGAGTGCATAGTATTATAAAGAGAATAGATCTAATACCTCTTATAGCCTATCAGCGGATCCTAGCTTTACTGTCTTCTAAACCACGATCTTCCAATCTAAGCATCAAGCATAACTGGATGAACGTGTGGGCGTTACGTACAATTTCTTAAAAAATTACACTTTAGGCACTTGTAATTTTCTCAATACATGAGATTGCAAGAGTTTTATTCTACAGAGAATAGGAAGACACTCTTCTTTTTTCTCTCTAGTTTATGGAGACTCTGTAGAAAATAATACGTAGTGTATCTTCTATTTTTCTGCTAGGGTTTGCTTTATATATATATATTTATTAAACTATTTAATAAATAATATATTAATCAAATCAATTTATATATAACTTAAAAAAAAACGTTACTTTTTTTTGGTTTATAGGAAACGTAAGTTTCCTTTTTTTTTTTTAAAAACATGATTTTATATATATTATATATATATTTAAATTAATTAATATAATTAATTAATTAATATATATATATCTATATAAACTAGCAGATAACTATTTCACTTTCAGTCAGTTTCTTAATTTCTATTTATCTAATTATCTCATAATTAGATATTTTTAAATTCAAAATTTAAACAAATTGGGAAACTTATCTATCTATAATTTTAAATTAATTAATTATTTGATTTGTAACATTTATTAATTACATATAGATAAACTATTTATCTAGACAAAGTGTGCAGTAACAAAAATAATGTAATATCCAGTACAATTTTTGTAAGTGGTGAAATTGGGGACCTATGGACCAGTAATTCAAGCTCTAATAAATTATGACAATTAATTAAACTCTTTAATTAATTTGTCTAATTTATTAATTCCAGTATTACTCCACTAAAAATCTAGAATTGCACTCTTGAAGTTACAGAATTAATTTACTCAGAAAACAGCGAGCAGTCCATCGATTTAATCATTACATGTAGTTCAATCCTCCATAGACAATTGATAATTGGTGCTAGGTCATGTTCTGTTTACCTCTCCAATTACATCTTTATCCTTGTGTACCATTGATTCTCTAATGAACAAATAATTTATAAATCTATTATAAATTGAGTACTCAAACTGTTCAAGTCCTGAATCAATATACAAGAGAATCATCTTTCTAGCTTCCTAATGGAAGGAATGGATTTCATGTCTGTAAGCTACATTCTCAGCTACTCATCTCATCATGCTCCCACGATACAAGTATTTCGATCTGTTTACGAAACAAACCTTTAACAAGTATGTCAAAAAATATAATGGTATAAATAGGAGTCTATAACTACTCAGGATTAAGAATGATTTACATATAATCATCTAGTGACATTATTTGAACTCTCAACAGTTAACAGAATTTATGTGAGATTCATTTGCGTTTTTGTCTTAAACCAGCAAAAGGGTCATTGTAATCTCTCTATTTTGCATCTGGGTTTGTTGGATCTTACCATTTTTCAGCTTAGTACGCTTAGTTTCATTAGATCTCTATGTGGTTTACCTTTTTCTCAAGTGGGTTTGACTGAAAGGATTGAAATTTTAGATTTTTTTTATTATGTTTAGATTCACTGTATGCTAGATCTTTGTCAGACTTTGATTAGATAGTTATGTTTAAATAATGAAATCTCTTTTTTGGCTAGTTATTGTTTGTTCAGTGGTGAAAAGTTGTTTTATTTGTCACAGAAGTATTTTTTTTCTCCTGCTGTGGTTATGAAATAAAACTCTAATATTTCAATTCTGATGCTCATGATGGATTTGCCCTTGTAATTTTTTATGTAATAAATTTTCTTTGATCTTGGTTGTTGTTATGTTTATAGGACTATTTTTATATATTATGTTTTCCTCCTTAAACTTGGGAGACTATTAAATATATCCACATCTAAACTGACTGGGTAGTACTAATTATTTTACATATTTTAATAATGGATATACAGGTATTTTTTTTTTCTGAAACATTCTTCCTGAACATAAAAGCAGTTGAATGATTTTGTGCCATATATCAAAATAGTTCATTCTCTCACCGTAATACTATTATATGTTTTTTCAGTATTAGTGCTGCTCCTCCTTTCATTAAGAGGCACACTTTCGTGCTTAGTCTTTTTTTATCTCCCTTTCTAATATTGTAATGATTGTACATATATGTTCTCATTATTGATATCAACATGCTACGACATTGATATGCTTTAATATGTCTCTCTTTTAGTTAGTTGGATATATTATTTTAATTTCCACTAATGGCTTCAATATGTCTCTCTTTTATTTAGTTGCATATATTATTTTAATTTCCACTAATGGTTTTGGAGGTCACAATCTGCCATTTTATTAAAGTTTTTATGGAAATTATGCTATTACCTTTTTTACTATAGTTCTTCTTGAATTATTGATATATATATAATACACAAACAATATATATGTATACAAACAATGAAATGAAGTAGTAGTTATGGTAGAGAAATCTTTTTTGTTATAATTTCTTATCAAACAAATAGGAAATTGTAGTCTTTTGGGATAGTTGTATAGTTGGGTAGGTATCGATTCAAAAGGAGAACTTTTTTACTTTTTTCGTTTCTGTCAACTTTTTTCTTTTTTCTTATTATGATTTTTTTGATTAAGTTAATATTAATACTATCTGCCATTAAAAACTAATTGGTCTTTTTCTCCTATATAGAGTTGAATCCTATGGTTTGGTTAAGCCACTCACTTAACAACACAAGAGGGATTTTCTTTTGAGCAAAGAGGTTAGTACGAATAGTTTATTTTTTTTTTTAATTTTTATTCTTCTTTTTTATTAAGAACCTTAACAAGATTTCAATCTCAGTTCTAGTTTTTGAGTTTATGATACAAAACTTTATGTGTGGTATTAGGTACTTATTTTTTTGATATACATTAAATTTGTTCAAGTTGTTTGTATTATTCTTTTATTTTTTAATTCAACATGTCTTTATTTATAGTTTTTTTTTTGGTGTGGAAGTTATCAATATGAGTCTAGTGCTTAAATAATAACATTTTTGAATGCAACAATTATCATAAGTAAGTAATTAAGGTATTAAATTTAACTCTATTAGTTTTTAGACTTGACAGTGCACTTGTTATAACAGGAGACGTAAGTTGCTGAATTTTAGGTGATGGATAAAAGTTGGGTACAATTAAGTTAAACAGGTAAGAATAGGACTAACATGTATAATGTCAACTAATATGAAAATATGACTCATATTGATAAGCATCTAAGTGTATTTTTATATGAAATTGTAGAGTTTCAATGAGTACAAGAAAGGTGCAAAGAACTTTGTAGAGATAGTAGAAAAAGAAGCTGGTTATCCAGAAAAGTTGTTATGTCCATGCAAAGTTTGTCAAATTTTAAGTCACCAATTTGTTATTAAAGTTTATGAGCACTTGGTAATAAATGGGATGGATCCAACATATATAATTTGGATTCATCATGGGGAAGGATCATCTAATACTGACAATGTAGGGGAAATGGACACTTGTGATGCATATAATTTGTTTAGGGCTACAGATGTTTATGACGATAACTATATAGAACAAGAAGAAAGGGAAGCCCCAAGTTTTACTAAAAAATTAGAAGATGCAGAAACTCGTTGTATCCAGGTTGTACTAAATACACAAAGTTATCAGCTATTGTCTCGTTGCACAAGCTTAAAACTATTAATGGGTGGTCTGATAAAAATTTTGATAGACTGTTGCAGCTTTTATATGAAATGTTACCATTGGATAATGTGATCCTCACGTCTATATATTCTATTAGAAAATTTCTTCGTACATTTGATTTAGGATACGAGAAGATTCATGCATGTATTAATGATTGTTGCTTATTTAGAAAAGATAAGGAGAATATGGAAGAATGCCCAAAGTGTAATACCTCAAGGTGGATGCGAGATAAAGTTAATAACAAGGTTAGAAAAGGTGTTCCTGCGAAGGTCTTGAGGTATTTTCCAATAATACCAAGATGTAAAAGAATATTTAGGTCTAAAAGATTGGCTAAAAATTTAAGGTGGCATCACAACAATAAAAGTGATGATAGAAAAATGCACCACCTAGTAGATTCTGTATCTTGGGAGTTGGTTAATGAGAAATGGCCGTTGTTTTCAAACGAATTTCGTAATCTTAGACTTGGTCTTTCTACTGATGGATTCAATCCCTTTAGCAACTTAACTTCTAGATATAGTCTCTGGCCTGTGATGCTAGTAATTTATAATCTACCACCGTGGTTATGCATGAAACCCGAGAATATATTGCTAACACTGTTAATTCCAGGTTCTAAACAACCTGGTCATGACATTGATATATATTTGGAGCCACTGATAGATGATTTGAAAATATTGTGGAATAATGGAGTTGATGTCCACGATGCATTTGATAATACTAGTTTCAATTTGAGAGCAATTTTGATATGGACAATACAAGATTTTTCAGCATATGAAAACCTTGCTGGGTGTCCTAACAAAGGAAGTCTTGCATGTCCTTTATGTGGTGAGGATACACATTCAGAATGGCTACCATCTAGTATGAAGTTTTCAATCAGGGGTCATAGAAAATTCCTTCCGCCAAACCATCCATTTTGAACAAGAAAAAGTTGGTTTGATGGAAAAGAAGAAAATGGGAGTACTTCGAGAATCAAGACTGGTAGAAGAATTTTTGAAACTCTCAAAGATTTTAAAAATGAATGGGGAAAAACAAAGAAGAAAAGGAAGCGAAAGAGAGACGATGAACCTCAAGAAATATGGAAAAAACGATCAATCTTTTTTGACTTACCTTATTGGCAGGTTAGTTCTAGTTATCATACTTTTTAAATACTATTTTACTTGATTTAGTTTAATATTTTGAATGATCAATTTTTGCAACAATTTTATAGGAATTCTATGTGCGTCACAATTTGGATGTGATGCACATAGAGAAAAATGTTTGTGAAAGCATCATTAATACAATATTAGATATTCCTGGGAAAACAAAAGACGGACTTAAAGCTCGTGATGATTTAAAAAGAATGGGTATTAGGACTGAATTACATTCAGAAGCTCGTGGGAGTAGAACATATCTTCCTTCAGCTACACATACCCCATCAAGGCATGAGAAGCAAATATTTTATAGAAGGTTGTTCTCATTAAAGTTGCCTGATGGATATAGCTCAAATATTAGAAATTGTGTCTCAATGGAACAATTGAAGCGTATAGGCCTTAAATCGCATGATTGCCATATTCTAATACAACAATTATTACCATTGACTATAAGAGAATTGATGCCTAAAGGTCCACGGGATGCTATAATAAGATTATACAATTTCTTTAATAAAGTACGTCAAAGAGTTATTGACAAAGAGAAGTTAATGGAATATGAAAATGAATTTGTTGAAACATTATGCCTATTTGAGAGGTTCTTTCCTCCAGCATTTTTCGATGTGATAGAGAAATGAAGATATTCAAAGGATATGTTAGGAACCGTGCAAGACCTGAAGATTGCATTGTAGAGTGCTATCTTGTAGATGAGTGCATGAATTTTTGTAGTGAGTTCATTAGGCAAACAACTGAGCTCAAGAAGAATAAGGCTCGTAATGAAGAGTTTTCTAGTGATGTAGTACTTGAAGGACGTCCAATTTCTGGGAAGAAGTATACTTCATTAACAGATGAGCTGTTAGATAGTGCACATCGCTACATTTTATTCAATACAACAGTTGTGGAACCATTTTTGGAGTAAGTTCACGTTAATCCTAATTTAGATACTATTAATATTTTAAATGTTTAGAAAGCTAACTCATTGAGACAATAATTAGGATGCATATCAATGAGCTGAAGGAAACAAACAAAGTTTATAAGAAGAATAATGGCTTACTCTGGAAAAAATATGTTGAGAAATGTCCAGAATGGCTGAAGAAAAAGGTTAATATTTTTTCCCACATCATATGTCAATTATTTTAATAATTGATCTATTGCAAGAAACATATTGCTCACACCTTCATTTAATTATTTTTGACAGATTCCTGTTCATTCCTCTTATATTAATGAATCTGAAATGTTAAGGTGGCTTGCATATGGTCCAAGAAAATATACACTTTCTTACTATGGATATATCATCAATAAGCAACAATTGAACACGAAGGAATTTGAGAAGTCAACTCAAAATAATGGTATTTCTCTTAAAGCAAGAACTATGTGTAGAGAAAGTGCTAAAGATCCTTCACAAGTTTCAGATGTGGTTGTGTATTATAGGGTGATAAAAGACATAATATTATTAGATTACCATGCATTTCAAATCTCGGTATTCAAATGCGATTGGGCTAGTATTCATAGTGGTGTTAGGATTGAAGATGGGTTTACCTTAGTTAATCTACACCAAGGTCAAAATCAATTTGTAAGAGACCCTTTTGTACTAGCATCACAAGCTAAACAAGTTTTCTACTCAAGAGAACATGATTCATCCCATTGGTATGTTGTTTTGAAAGCACCACCAAGGGGTTTCTATGAGTTAGAAAAATATGATGAACATGAGGACATGATTTCAACCTCCCAAGATACTGCAGGAACTGAAATTCTCCTTGATATTTCAATGAAGAAGATTTATATGTTAGAGAGGATTGTGACGGGATATTGGTTTGAGTAAATAGAATGATCTATATAGTACTTGTCAATTTAGTTAGAAAAGTTACTGAGTATTCCAATTTCTAAATTTTAATATATGCTGAATAAGTAGCTTCAATTTTAAGTATCTTATCATTAATTATGTAAATATCTTACAATGTTAGTTTTAATTTATTTTTAATTTCATTGTTGAACCTGCGGTAAGAATTTCTAAAATTTCATTTGTTTTTAGCATTTCAATTGTGCTTATCTATTTTGTGCTGAAATTATTTTCATAAATTGCTCATTATGAATGATCTTTTGACCTAGTCTTTTTTCTTATTTGTTTAGGTTGACATTTATGGCTGATAAAAGAAAGCAGAAGCTTTGCAAAATACAATCGAAATGGGACCCACTTTTAGTAGACAAGCAACCAAGACATATACCTACAGGTAAGTTAATTGAATTACTTAATAAAAGGAGGAGGTCACTTCATAAAAGGTTAGGGAATGAGAAAATGGAAATCATCGATCATGAATTATATAAAGATGTTGTACCTCGTAACACAAGGTCAAATTGAAGAATGTTAGTAATCGATGACTCTCCACAATTTGAAAAACATGTTGCTCCGAAAGGCTCCCCTGCAGCTAATACTCGAAGGTCTCTTCAAACATCATTTGAGGATAGTTCCCCAGAAAATATACTCTTACCTTAGGTAGATCTTTTTGTATCTCCAAATGTCACAAAAGGAACTAAAGAATCATGAAGTAATCATACTTTAGGTTCTCCAGCAGCAAATACTAGGAGATCTCTTCAAAGACTTATAGAAAAGGAGAAAATTTTAGAAGATGAGAAAATTTTAGAAGTGCATCCTTCCCCTAAAAAGAGGACAGCCACTCCATCAATCCAATCACCTACCAAAGTTGCAACAAGAGAGGATTCCAAGTTACCTACTGCTTCGATAAGAAAATCACGTCATTTACAGTCATTGGCAATGGAGTTTGATTCACCAATAGGCGGTGATAATGCGAAAGCATACCAAGAACCTTTACAAGCTAATATTGCTACCTCCACTGAAAAATCATAAGAAAAATGAAAAAGAGGTCCCACAAAGATGAGAGCTATCAGCGATGGTCGCCTTCTAGTCGAATTCAATAGCAAGGGTCAACCAATTGGTGATTCTTCTATAAATTTGTCTTCATTTTTAGGACCTCTTGTGAGAGAAATTGTACCTGTAACTATCCCTGATTGGAGAAAAGTCACCAAGGGAATGAAGGAAGTCCTATGGCAATTTGTGCAGGTATAAATTTCAAGATTATTCATTTCTTTTTCTATTACAATGAGTCCAATTTATTAGAATAACTCTCATATTTTCATTAATATCAGGCAAAATATAAGATTGACAAAGCTTGGCAAAAACATTACGTACATAGAGATATGGCTGATCTATAGAGAGCTTCGAAATTGAGATTGGTTGCAAAAATAAGATTAGCACCAAATGAAGGTGAAAGACTCAAGTTGCGACCTGATAACATTAAATCTGAAGTTGAGTGGAAAGCTTTTATTAGGAAAAAGACTAGTGCTGAATTTCAGGTACAACAAAATTGAACTATGGTTTTTCTTTATCTTTTTTGTTTTTTTTTTTTTTTGTTGTGTTGCTATTGTTTAATCACAACCTAGGGGCATTGTGGTTGTTTCTACCATATCTGATTTTATGTGAATGATTGATAATATATGGTGTCCATTTTGGCCCATTTGTCAAGAAAATTTATATGTTCAAGTTCAAGCCTTCTAGTCTAGATTGTAGTACCAGTTTTGCCCTCTTTCATATTTGATTCTCCCTTTGGATTCTATTAGCGGAGATTCGATTGAAGCTTATAGAAATTACAAGTTAATAAACACAACAGATACATTTTTCTTCTCTCTTTTAGATAGTTCTGATTTTAAAAAATATATCCTTATCATTGTACATTTATTTTTACAAGGCTAAAAGTGAGAAATTCAAAGAAAGAAGGAAGAAACAACTCCCTCACACTAGTAGGATTTGTTTGAGGAACAAAAGAAAGATACCGTATTATCTTCAACTACAAGTGTAAAAGAGGATATTCTTTCCAAAGTACTTGGTCCTGATAATAATGGTACAATTAGAGGTTATGGAAGAGTAGTTACTCACACAAAGTTAGCCATTATATCGGAGAGAGATGATCATATTATTCGACTAGAATCTCAATGTCAAGAGTTGAAGGATCAAATGGCACGCATGGAGCAGTTAGTTAATTCTTTGATGAAAATCAGGTAAGTTTGGTCTTTTTAATGTATCTATATCATTCACTTGTAACTTGAATTTTGACGATTTTTTTTATGACCTTTATAGTCTCAATCTTATCAGAGTGCAGAACAGTCAAATGGACATATTCTTTCTCCTACGGTAAAATTTTAAGAATTCAATATCATCTATAATTTCACAACTTAAGTTACATTTACTAAGTCTATGCTTATAATTGTTTATTTTTTTTATTTATCGCTTGACTACCATTTTGGAGAGTTTAAATGTTAACACACAAAACAACAAGTGCAAGCTACTAGATTGGACTGGATCTGTAGAAATTGTGGCTGATGCACACTTTATCTCAAGTGATCCAAAGGATTTGGTTCATCACATACCACTTGGACCAAAAGTAATGAAAGTTGGCATAGATTTTACTACACAACCTGAAGCATTTTTGTGGAGGCCTACTTCAGAAATAACTTGTATAGAAGATGCTGTTGGTAGTATAATTGCATGGCCTACAGATAAAAAGAATGACCAAAATTGGCCAACAATTGCCAATTGGGAAAACTTAGTGTTGGATACAACAAATTGATTTCTAGACCACCAAACACTCTTTATTTGGTACCTTGAGATATTAGATAAGTTTCGGGCAACAAACTCTATGTTTCAAGCCCTCTTCGAAGAGAATGACAAAAATTGGACGAACAGTACCAATTGCGAAAAAGTTAGCGCTAGATACAATGAATTGAGTTCTAGACTAACAAACACTCCTTATTTGGTACCTTGAGAAATTAGGTAAGTTTCGGACAACTAACTCCTTGTTTTGAACTCTCTTAAAAAGGAATGACCAAAATTGACCGAAAATGGCCAATTGGGAAAAGTTAGTGCTAGATACAATGAAATGAGTTCTAGACCAACAAACACTCTTTATTTGGTACCTTGAGATATTAGGTAAGTTTCGGGCAACAAAATCCATGTTTTGAACTCTCTTCAAAAAGTATGACCAAAATTGACTGAAAATTGCCAATTGGGAAAACTTAGTGCCAGATACAACGAATTGAGTTCTAGACTAACAAACACTCTTTATTTGGTACCTTGAGATATTAGGTAAGTTTCGGGCACAAACTCCATGTTTTGAGCCCTCTTCGAAGAGAATGACAAAAATTGACCGAATATTTTTAATTGGGAAAAGTTAGTGCTAGATACAATGAATTGATTTCTAGACCAACAAACACTCTTTATTTGGTACCTTGAGAAATTAGGTAAGTTTCGGACAACAAACTCCTTGTTTTGAACACTGTTAGAAGAGAATGGCCAAAACCGACCGAAAATGGCCAATTGGGAAAACCTAGTGCTAGATACAACGAATTGAGTTTTAGACCAGCAAACACTCTTTATTTGGTACCTTGAGATATTAGTAAGTTTCGGGCAATAAAATCCATGTTTTCAACTCTCTTCAAAAAGTATGACCAAAATTGACTGAAAATTGCAAATCGGGAAAACTTATTGCTAGATGCAACGAATTGAGTTCTAGACCAACAAATACTATTTATTTGGTACCTTGAGAAATTAAGTAAGTTTCGAGCAACAAAATCCATGTTTTCAACTCTCTTCAAAAAGTATGACCAAAATTGACTGAAAATTACCAATTGGGAAAATTTAGTGTTAGATACAATGAATTGAGTTCTAGACTAACAAACACTCCTCATTTGGTACCTTTAGAAATTAGGTAAATTTGAGACAACTAACTCCTTGTTTTGAACTCTCTCCAAAACGAATAACAAAAATTGATCGAAAATTACCAATTGGAAAAACTTAGTGCTAGATACAACAAATTGAGTTCTAGACCACCAACACTCTTTTTTTGGTACCTTGAGATATTAGGTAAGTTTCGGGCAACAAACTCCATGTTTTGAGTCCTCTTTGAAGAGAATGACAAAAATTGACCGAACATTTACAATTGGGAAAAGTTAGTGCTAGATACAATGAATTGAGTTATAGATCAACAAACACTCTTTATTTGGTACTTTGAGATATTATGTAAGTTTCGAGTAACAAAATCTATGTTTTCAACTCTCGTCAAAAAGTGTGACCAAAATTGACCGTAAATTGCCAATTGGGAAAACTTAGTGCTAGATACAAAAAATTGAATTCTAGACCACAAAACACTCTTTTTTTGGTACCTTGAGATATTAGGTAAGTTTCGGGTAACAAACTCCATGTTTTGAACTCTCTCCAAAAAGAATGCTCAAAATTGACCGACAATTGCCAATTGCAAAAACTTAGTGCTAGATACAATGAAATAAGTTCTAGACCAACAAACACTCATTATTTGGGACCTTGAGATATTAGGTAAGTTTCGGGCAACAAAATCCATGTTTTCAACTCTCTTCAAAAAGTATGACCAAAATTGACCGAAAATTGCCAATTGGGAAAAGTTAGTGCGAGATACAATGAATTGAGTTCTGGACTAACAAACACTCTTTATTTGGTATCTTGAGAAATTAGGTAAGTTTCGGACAATAACTCTTTGTTTTAAACTCTCTCCAAAAAAAAAGACCAAAAATGACCGAAAATTGCCAATTAGGAAAACTTAGTGCTAGAGACAACAAATTGAGTTCTCGACCACCAAACACTCTTTTGATATTTTATTTATTAATTGAGAATGCCTCAATTCAATTAATAATTATGTGACCTATCCTACGACGGCACCTAAATAAAGAAAATTGAATTACCGTGGAATTAGTAAATAAGTTTATATGTTTACTTACTTGCATTATTCATCATGTTCACTGTTCCGAATTCTTTGAGATATTTATTTTCAAATATGTTAAATGTTATTTTATTTATTTAACTTCAGCAAACATGTCAACCTCGAATCCCATTATCGCTTTACTCGCAAATGAAAAATTAACTGGAGATAATTTTATCAAGTGGAAAAGTAATATAAACATCGTGCTTGTTAGTGAAGTCTACAAGTTTGTGCTTACGGAGGAATGTCCTCCATAACTCGCTGCTAATGCTACTCGTGCTGCACGAGAAAGCTATGAAAAGTGGACTCATGCCAATAATAAAGCTCGCTGCTACATGTTAGCAGGCATGACTGACTTGCTTAGAGCTAAGCACGAAAAGATGGAGACTGCTTATGAGATAATGGAGTCTCTCTAGGCCATGTCTGGGCAACAATCTGATCAATCTCGTCATGACGCCATTAAAAAGGCTACGAATGCAAAGATGAAAAGAGGAACTCTAGTGAGAGATCATGTTTTGAACAAGATCAATTACTTTGGAGAGGCTGAAGTTCACGGGGCTACGATCGATGACCGCACCGAAGTGAGTATGATTCTGGAATCACTCTCACCTGATTTTCTTCAGTTCAAGAGCAACTATGTTATGAACACGTTGAATTATACAATGACTCAACTGCTCAATGACCTGCAAACCTTGGAATCAATATCGAACGATAAATGTAAAAATAGCTCAGCAACTGTTGCAGAAGAAAATCCCTCTACCTCTAACAAAAATAAGAAGAGGAAGAGCAAGGGTGCCTCTGGATCTAAGCCCAAAAAGAGCAAGAAGGACAATACAAGCATCAAGAAGAACAACTACAAGGACAAAAGGCCTAAGGAAAAATGTTTTCACTACGGAGTTGAAGGGCATTGGAAGAGAAACTGTAACAAGTATCTCTCCGAATTGAAAGAGAAAAAGAAAGGTAAATATGATTTACTTGTTTTAGAAGCTTATTTAGTGGAAGAAGATTTATTTGATATATCTCCCTAGATAGTTGATTCAGGAGCCACTAATCATGTTTGTTCTTCTTTTCAGATGCTTAGTTCTTCAAGGGAACTTGCTGACAGGGAATTCACGATGAGAGTAGGCAATGGAGCCAAAGTTTCGGCAAAAGCAGTGGGAGTCGTCCATCTTCATTTTAGGAATAAATTTTTGTTATTGAACAATGTTTATTTTATTCCCGGTTCTCGTAGGAATTTGATTTCTATGTCAAAATTATTTGACCAAATGTTTGGTGTTTCTTTTCTTAATATTGAGTTTATTATTTCTAGAAATGGTTTAAATATTTGTTCTGCAAAAATTGAGAACGGACTTTACATGTTAAAGCCGGACGAAAAATCACTGCTTAATATCGAAATATTTAAAGTAGAACATCCCAAACCTAAAAAGCAAAAGGTTTCTCATGACGACGATACATATTTTTGGCACCTTAGGTTAAGACATATCAATCTAGATAGGATAAACAGACTTGTAAAGGATGGTCCTTTAAGAGAGCTAAAAGTTGGCACTCTACCAGTTTGTGAATCTTGTTTAGAAGGAAAAATGACTAAGAGACCTTTCTAAGCAAAAGGCGAAAGGGCCAAAGAACTGCTTGAGCTTGTGCATAGCGATGTATGTGGTCAATTGAATGTACAAGCAAGAGATGGTTACGAATATTTTGTCACATTTATTGACGATTATTCACGATATGGATACGTGTGCCTAATGCAAAGAAAATCTGCAACCTTTGAAAAGTTCAAAGAATTCACAGCAGAAGCTGAAAAGCAATTAGGTAAGTCATTAAAAATTCTTCGATCAGATCGAGGAGGTGAATACCTTGATAATGAATTCAAGGATCACTTGCTGGAGAATGGCATCCTATCCCAACTCACAGCAACTGGAACACCACAACAGAATGGTGTTGCAGAAAAGAGAAACCGAACGTTGCTTGACATGGTTAGATCAATGATGAGCTACTCTTCCCTATCACTCTCATTCTGGGGTTATGCATTACAAACCGCTGTTTACATTTTGAATGTAGTGCCTTTCAAGTCTATCTAAAAGACACCTTTAGAGTTGTGGAATGGGCGTAAACCTAGTTTACGTCATATTCGCATATGGGGGTGCCCAGCTGTGGTACCCAAGATTCTCACATGCATACTAAGCCAGTAATAAACATGTTCTAGTTGCATATTAGGCATCTAGAAGTTATTAATACCACTTTCATAGTAACATGCTCATTTATTATGTTACATGCATTTACATAGATGTTATTATACTAATG
>JXTC01000920.1:0-16704 GCA_002914845.1 Trema orientale
TGCATCCTAACGAACTAATCCAATTATCCTCTGTTTTGTCTTAATTAAGTACAGGTCATACTAATTAATCTAGAGCACAACTCCGACCCCGAACAAACTTTTAAAAGTGGTAAAACCAGAAATAGTATTTTTCAAAATACTTCTATATAAGTGGTACTCTTGCAAATAAATTTTACGAAAAATGTTATTTTTTCTAGAAATAAGTTTTAAAAGTGGTATTTTTAAAAATGATATTTTTACAAAATTAAGTTTTAAAAATAGTATTTTTCTAAATTAATTTTAAAAGTGATATTTTTCCAAATAATCAAGCCTCAAAATTTGTTATTTAGTTAAAAAAACTATGAAACATGCTAAACCTATCCTAATAAAAAGTAGCACACCATGTGATAGAATTGGACTATAATTCTATTTTATCTTATCATATCCAATCGAATCCAATTCTTCAAAATAGTTCAATCCTATCATATCTTATCTTGCATACTAAACGAAGCCTAATGTATTAGATTGGTACCCACAAAAGAAACAAATCCGTAAACAAACAAACTTTTTTTCTTTTTTTCAACTTCAGCCAACAACGAATCAAAAAAAAGAAAGTGGGAGATTTTTCGCAAGATACTAGGGCTTAAAGAGATAAGTATTGTTGAAATGAGGAGAGAAGAACCCATGTATAGATCTGCTTTTTTATTGAGAATATTGCCTATTGATCTCTAATTCTCTACAGTGAACTAGTATTCAAGAAGAAAAAACAGAAATCATTGACATGAAAAGGAAAAAGAAAGAATAGAGATACACATCCATTCTTCAAAATAAATAGAGAATTCACAGAAGAAGAAGAAGAATTAAAAAAAAAAAAAAAGAAAAAAGGAAAAACAATCCTTCACAGCAAACAGAGAACCAAAGAAAAACAAATAAAACAAAATACATAACATGCAAAAAACTAAGATTGAGGTGTAGACGGATCTACGAAGAGATAGAGAAGGGAAGTCAGAATTTTGGAAGTTTTCAAGTATTTAGTTATTTATTTTCCCTATTTAACTCATTAATTAAGTTAACAATAGTAAATTATTAAAAAAATAATCAAATAAGTGCCACATTAACTATTCCATCTATCTATTTTTAGGAGTCGAATGCATTGACGACGGTATATTGTTGTTGGGTGTATTTAGCTTTTTTTTTTTTCTTTTTTCCTAATATCGTGGTCAGCCCTTTACATTTGGTTTGGCTATGATAATTAGAGGAGTAGAGATTTAGCTTATATTTTGGAGGAATCATTTCTGTTTATTCCACTACAAACTGTTATTGTAAACAAAACATTTTATAATAACAGTTTTGTTTGACCTCAAAAAAAAAAAAAAAGAAGAAACTAATCGAGGGGCTATTTTTTCAACGTTTGAATTATATAAGGGAAACTTATACAATAAACCATTAATTTAGGATCAAAACTCTATATAAAGCTAATAGTTCGGGGGAAAATATTAAAAAAAAAAAAATAAGTAGGAGTGATGAAGAATAGAAAAGGGTTATTTTAGGAATATTAATATTTGTATTATTAATTATATTTTATTTAATTATTAGGTTTTATTAGTATTGAGTAACTAGTTTCATATTTTTTTTTTATCTATGTTTTTAGGAAATATTAGTTTCCTAATTTTGTCTAAGAGCTTCTCTATAAATAAAAGGTTTCTAACCCTTTTACCTATAAAAACCAAAAATACAAAAATACAGAAGTCAGAATTTTTTCAAATTTACGTATCGTTTTTATTAGAAAATATCACTTTTTAAAATATTTTAAAAAATACCATTTTTAAAATGATTACTAGTTACCAGTTTTTGAAAACTGGTTATTGGTTACTAGTTATAAATATCTTTAGTTACTAATTATCAGTCTCTAGAAACTGGTTACCGATTATTAGTTACTATTTTAAAATTGGTATTTTTTGAAATATTTTTTAAAAAATAGTATTTTTCTAATAAAAACCGTAATTCACCTGCTAACCACTGTATTTTTCAAACTTTTTTTTTCCTGAAAATACTATATAATGTCTAATTTCCCCAATCTCATATGCTGAATTTTTTTTCTCTTTTAAATTTCGTGGATTCTTTTATAAGCAAGGAATAAAAATGTGGCCATGATTTTTAGTTCAGGCAATTGTTCTCATGGTTAGATGATTGCTCTAAATTAATAAAAAGAAGGTTTCTGGCATGTTCTCGATGTGGTTTATTCCTCTTCCAGATGTTTTTAGAAACGGTTATTTAAAAAAAAAAAAAAAAAAAAGTTCTTTATTATAATTACTGCTATTATATACGTCACTTATTTTGTAATCCTAGGCTGAATACCATTCTCGTCATTGTTATATATAATACATGCTACTCGACAGGACTTTAACTAACTAAGATTGATCGTGACAAAAGTAATGAATAAATGACTCAAACGAACTATAGCGTCTCAGGACTGCCCATGAACGACACAAGTGTGGGAAAGAAATTATAATTACAAAAATATCCCCAGTTTTTAGACAAAATGCGCTGAAGCCTCAATGTATTCCCTTTAGTCAAAGAAACTAAACATCGTCTTCCATATTATGTATTAAGATTAGCAATGACGTCCCGTTTTCCTCCAAAATTATGCTGCATACAGCATCGTTTTAAAAGTGTTTTTTTTTTTTCTTTTTTTTTTCCTTTCTAAATATTGAAATAAAAGGCGTATCGTTTTCAAAAGAAATGAAAGATATGACGTTTCATAAAATACCAAAGGCAATTCATATTGTATCTCACTTCATTTTACTAATACCCAAACACGGCGATTCATATAGTATCTCAATTCATTTTACTAATACCCAAACACTAGTTCATGAGCTGAAGGAAAGCACCAAATACCAAATTCCAAACTCAGCAGACTTCAAAAAAAAAAAAAAAGAAAAAAGAAAAAAGAAAAAGACAAGCTTAATTAAATAAGTGGGCAGAAAGGGTATTCGCTACGGAGGCAATGGTAGTAGCAGCGACCCCTCTTGTCCCACCCAGACCGCCATACTACCATTTCTTGATCATTTCCACCATATTCCAATTCTCCACTGTTATCTTCGACTCTTCTTTCCCTTCACTCTTGAATACTATCTAATCCAATCACACACACACACACCCAAAAAAAAAAAAAAAAAAAAAGAAAAAAAGAAAAGGAAAAAACCACCTGCTATCAAAGTAACAAATTTTATTGCTTTTAAGAGACGAAAGTCGCGTATAAGTCCATGAAAACAGACCATATTTATTCCCCGTGGGCGTGACTCGTGAGACATTGGCGTAACAAAAAACTTCAATATTGTTTGATTCCCAATGGGCAGTAGCAAAGAAACTACATTGGGTACTAAAGAATACCAATTAACATCCACTGATTATCGGAATCAAGTCAATATTTTAAATTACCAACCGAACTTGGGATATCAATCATACATACCCGCATCTGTACATGTAACCAGACTCTTTTTTGATCCCTCTTAGTCAGCTCGCGTTCTTGGTAAACAAGAACCATGCAGCTTGGGGACGATGATCGTAAGAACACATGCAGTTCATATCAACGATAATACAAGAATTATCCGCCTTCAAAACCTTAGGTCCTCCTCCTGTTATTATTAGCATTAGAAACACTCTTAGAAGGGGACTCTATTGGCTTTGGCAAGAGAGTTCCATCCTTGATTTCGTCCGACATTGAGAGCTGCTCCATTGTCTTCCCTGCCTCAAGGTATACCATCAGATCTCGAAGCTGTAAAAAGTGAAATAATAGCAGAGGAGGTTCCATTAGTTTACATGTATCTCACAAAGCTGTGAAAGCAACCAGAGCTCAAAGTTGAGAGGTTGCCTGTAATTTCTTACCAACTCTCCTTTAATTATTTGTTTGTTTAATTGTATTAATAAACAATAAAAATGTTCGAAAATCTTGTATTACCTGTTCCTCCAAGTCCCTAATTTTATCATCCTTCAGTTTCAAAGCCTTTTTCTCCCTGATAAGATACAGAAGATTCATGTTATCATGGCAAAACTAAAATATTTTAATCTTTCGGCAATTCTCTTGTATATCCTCCCGAAACAAATAAACAAATAATAAGATATTAGCTTTAAGTTCTCAATAAGAAGACTGGAGAAAGAAAGGTTCAAGATGAGCTTCTCTATTCTACCAAGCAAAAGGCGCATGGGTAAACGAGTGCTTCGTGCTAGTAATATGAAAAGAATGAAAGCAATATTTAGATTTGAGACGACAGAGTACACCCTCTTTTACTTTAAAAAATAGATCATTCAAATCCCTTTCTCATAGGACTGCAATCCATCCTGATAAACAAAACTTGAATTTTCAATCACATGAACGATGACAGGAAAATTTCTTTTTGTCCATTGATTCAAGAACTTGTAAAGCAAACAAATGAATGGAATAGAATCAAACTTATTGTAAAATAACTAACAAACATCATATATATATATATATATATATATATATATATATAAAGGGGCAGACCAATACCTGTCTTCAATTTGAGTTATCTTTTCTTTCCAAATCTCCTGATTTTTCAAAAGATTCTCATTAAGCTGCATGCAGAAACATGAATAATTTTAGAAACTGGAATATTGCTGTCAGGTGAGAATGCTAAGGTACATCTGTCATAATAACTGCATGGTTGTCAATTAGAGACCTATGCACATAAAAATCCTCAAGAAGCCACAAGGAGCACCAAGCACTGAAGGCTAAGACTTACATCATCAAGAATATTCTTTTCTTTAAGACATCTGTCCAACTTAGTTTGCATCTTCTGAAGTTTTAGGGTCACAGCCTTCTCCACAGCAACAGAAATTTCCTTTTCAGTTTCTTCTTTGACTTCTTGCAGTAAAGATTCAAAATACTGCAATTAAAACAGAGGGTATCACTCCACCCAGAAAAGGAAATTATGTGGCGGAGGAGGAAGATAGCATTCTAATGGACAATCCATAAACATAACAATTGAACATATTCTGAAGTTTACATCCTCGTCTATTGATCAGTGATCACCAACCACCACAGAGGTACAGTGGCAAAGTCATACCATGTGATAGTGATACAGAACATAGATGGCAAGTGAGTTAAAAAAAAAGAAAATTTTCAATGAAATTAAAGAAATAACTTACTGATTTTTGGTTCTCAAGTTGGGTGGTAAGCAGTTCATTGTACTCGTTAACAATCTGCAGATAAAATTTAGAAATATAGGTATGGGGTATTGAAAAACCATGACAACAATGAAATTGTAAGTGTCAATTAGAATAAAGAAAAAAAAATCCATTACAGCTTCGACTCTACTGTTCAAAAGAGCCTCGCTAAATCCAGAATCTACACAGTCACAGCTTCCACACCCATCATTAGCATGAAAACAATGAGAATTCAGTTCAACCAACTTCCCATCAGTTTTCGATTGTATAAGACGGTGAACATAATTGTCTCCTGCATAATCCCATACACGTTGTGTGTCCAATTCAAGAGAATAACAGTGTTGTGTTTCTTTCCAATGTCTTATGGCGTGTCCTTCTTTGTACCTATGCCACAACTTTTAGACTCAGCAATTGCATTACCAAGAAAAACACAGAAAAGGAAAAGAAAAAAAGGCAGAGAAACTAATATTCAATACAGAAACCCTCGCGTGTGTTAAGTCGAAAGACAAATATAAGTAACTTATTACCTCCCACAGCCAACAAACCCACAGATAACACACATCCAGAGATTCTCAGATGTTTGGCAAATAAAACAAATTGATTTTTCTGGCTGCTGCTGACAATATCGGCATACCTGAAGAGCATATGGTAAGCAAACCATAACTTATTAACAATTTAGCTGAAAGCAGAAATATAAAAGTTAAGAGGACTGTTAAATGCTATCTTTTTCACTCTCTATTACACTTTCCAATATCACTATTAGACATATAGATTCTACTATCTAGTTTAATATTTTAATAATGCAACAAACTATAGTAGAATCCACGTGTCAAGTAGCGAGATTGGGAGAGTGTAAAATAGAGTACAAAAGAGACAGTAATTAGCATTCCTCAAAAGATAAAAACCATTGCTTCGCACTCTCTTCTAGGTCTAGCCCAATAACGTCCATGCATGAATACACAAAGGGGATGATCATAACACACGGACAAAGAGAAGGCACTGCAACTACAAACAATACTTACCGGACAAGAAGAATCTGACCAGTTTGAAATGCAAGAACAATGAAAAGAATGGTTGCAGATAGTTGTGAGAATTCCACTCATGTCTTGGTCTAATCTCTCTGTAACATACGGATACTAATAAGATGAAAAGAACAACAGGAAACAACTTAAAAACAGCAAATCTGAAACACGCATTCTGACATATCCCTGGACCCTGGTCATACATATTTAGATTTGGTATTTGTTACTTCTTTTCTTCCAAACTTTGGGCATTTCTCTTCAAGGCTCCAACCCATTAGGTTATATCAGCTCTATGGAAGAATAGCACTAGATACACTCCCAATACATTACAAGAATAGACAATATCAAAACGAAAAAACATACCAAGACAAACTGGACAAGTGGGCTGCTCAGCTGAGCTGGCTGGGGATGGCTGTGCATGTTCAATTGAACCAGTGTATTGCACATCCACCGTGAAAAGCACACGACAAACCTCTGCCTACATTCAATTAAAAAACAGAAAAAACAGGAGACAAAGACACTGTAAGTTACCTTTTCCCGCACACATATGCGCTAGTGTGAAGATGTGGGTAACTAAATAATACCTCTAGAGATGAGAATCGGCTCCCATTGAAGTGCTTGTAAAAGTTATCAGTAGAATCTTGACTATCAAGCCTAATCAAAATGCTATAACGATCCTCCATTCCATCATTTCTAAAACCACAAACAAGACGAAAAAAATAAAATCAAGAAAAAATTTCAACAATGTAATCAGCAAAAAAAAAAAAAAAAAAAAAAATCCAAAGTGAAACCTAACAATCCGCATTTCCAATATGTGCTGAATAAATGAACCACAAAACTGGCAGAAATCTGCATATGTCATGTGATTTGGCACTCCAAGCACGCAAACAAGAGGTTTTCTTCCAACCTACAATAAAGAAAAATACATACATAAATATATACTTCAAATTACCATGACTAACATAATCAAGTTGATAAATAAAATACCCTTTTAGCTAGAAATATGAAAACATTAATCAAAACTCAACCATTAATCTTGAATAAAGAAACATTGACCCAGATTCCAAGCTTCGATTTTTATTCTATTTTCGGATAACATGTCCAAAACAAGAACAAGCTAAGTAATTCAAGATTAGGGGGGAAAGATGGAAAACTTACAGGAAGATGGGAAGGGGAGAACGAAACCACATCGTCGCGATAGAGAAGCATGACACCTCTGGTCTCTTCGATTCTAGGGTTTCCGGAAGAGAAAGGAAAGGCTTGCGTGATGTCTGAGATTGAGGAGGAAGACGAAGAAGAAGAATCGCAGGGTTCACCAGAGACTATCTCCGGTGGTTGCCGGAAAACGTCGTCGGCCGTGGCTCCGGCGAGCGCAGAGCTCGAACTCGTGGACATGGGTGACTGTCAGAGTAATTAGTAAAAGCTTTTTTTTTTTTTTTTTTGGCCGAAGAAAATTAAAATAGAAAGGATTCAAATTAGTGACTAAAATTGAAAAATCTTGTCTCTGACAAAATACTACAAAGTACTACGGCAAAAAGGTCGAGTTGAAAATTTAAGTTAAGTATTATAGTTATTGATTTCTACTAGTTGTATTTTTAGTCACGGCCACCTTTATCATTATATATGAAATATTGTAGATAAAAATATATTACTGAAAAATGTGGCTAAGTGCTACTTCTGATCACAATTTTTTGAAGTATTACTAAATATTACTTTAGGGGGGAAAAATTGTAACAGGAAATCTGTCGGGTGAAATGTCNTTTTTTTTTTTTTTTTTTTTGAGTTTAGCGGGAGTTTTTGCTTTTTATATATGGAGGAGAAGAGGGGGAGTTCGGATTTGATGCGGTTGAGCTCTGTTAATTGGAGTTCAAGAAACCGTCACAAACCCGCCGCGTCAGCAACAAGCCCAACGATAACTTTTCTTTTTCTTTTTTTAGGTGTTTTTCTCATCAACTATAAACTCTTCAACAGTAAAAGATTTCAATTTGTCAAAATTATCCAGCTTAATGTCAGAACTTGCCAAAGTCTATTTCCAATATGCCGTGAAAGTGAACTGCACCAAACTGTAAATATAAGCTGAGTTTGGTTCACATATTTTAAATAGAAATTGTGGAATGAGTTACAATTAGAATATGAGATATTTGAAGTGAAATAAGTTGTAAATAGAATATGAGACATTAGACTCGACTTTTTAAAAATATTTCTTAGGTTCCATTCTCATTCCAAGACACAAAAAACTCATTCTAACCGTTGATATGACTGATGGACTATTTGAATAGAAAAACTAAATTGTTAAAACAAACACATTTAAAAAAAGATCATTTAAATAGAAAAATTAGAATTATTAAAACAAATACTCATTCCAATAAGTTTTCCATTTAAATGGAATAGAATGAATGAAACATACGGGATCATAATCATTTTAAATCGCGTCGTTTGAGAAGAGGCATGTATGATTTAAGAAATTAAATGAAAAGTAAAATCGCCAAATCTCACCACAGATACCTCTATTTTATTTGGTGTTGTTGGGTCATTGGTGTTGTTGGGTTTTCTTTTCTAGGAATAATCTTATTTTCAGTCCTCGAAGAATAACATAAATCTTATTGTGGTCTCTCATTTTCCAAATATCACAAATTTGACACTAAAATTATTTTTCTGTTTCAATATTTTTTTCACTTCATTTTCAGGGTAATTCTTCGGTGCATCACTTCGTTTTGAGGCACTAAGTGCCTCATTAGCTTTGTAGCCTTTGGATTGTCCATAAAATTAATCTAGCGGATATTGATTCGAGGTAATCGGTGAGTGGCATTTTAGATGACAAATTGAGGGAAAAATTATAACAGCCTTGGTTACCTGTACTTGCTTTTGAATATTTTCATAAAAGTTTGCTTTTTATTTTTGTCTCTTCTGGAGTTGTCGTTTTTCGTTTGTTCTTGCCACCCCTAAAACGAAAAGCTTTAAACATTCGTCAGCCCAGACCCGAATCCAAAAAAATTCATGAACTCACACCTAATTTGAACAGGACTTCTATAAAGATACCTCAATTTCAGTGATATAATTTAATAGACATCCTTTTTGTTTTTTACATATCTATATTTAATATTTTTTTTGTATTCCAGTTTTACCTTTGAAATCCTATCGTCTTCTTTCGTCTCATCAGTTTTGCTCCTTGTTGATCTGTTTTATTTTCCTCCATAGTCATCGTCTTTAGCATCGCCATCATTACATTGTCACCTTATCTACTCGCAATCGCCTCCCACCTCAGATTTCCTCAGAGAAAAAGCCTCTTACCTCAGATCTTGCCGGAGAAAAACTCTCCTACCTCAGATCCTGCCGGGAAAAAACCTCATGCCTGCCGTTTGGTTGGGTGGAATAAGATTGAATGTAATGGTAATCGTAATGGTAATCGTAATGGGAATAAGAATGGAAAGGAAAAGAAAGGTGATTATTTTGTTTGCTTAAAACTTTGGAATCAACTATGGAATGTAATAGAATTAACTGTACTTTGACTAATATACCCCTCATTTTGAATTAATTTTTTTTAAAAAAAATAAACGCTATCACTATTGGAAAAAAGAAAATATAAAAATAGATTCAATTACCAAATATAAAAATAGATTAAATTTCTTATGGTAATAAAATTAATATTTTAATAATTGCTCATTATTATTTACCATATAAATATAACATACAAAATCTATATTAGAAAACAAAAATATAGTAATTGGATGATATGAGGAAAAAGATGATTTGTAGGTAGTTTAGTCATGAATATAGATGCAAGTTTTACATTTAGCTTAGTCATAGATATGAGGAAGAAGATAATAATGAGGGGCTAAAATATATTAAATGATGGGCAAAAAGAAAAAAAGTGGCTAACTTAGGAATGTAATGGCCTTTACATCCATTTTCAAGTGTAATTCTAATTCCTTTATTTGATGTAATGGTCATTACATTGTAAAGGTCATTCATAAATAAAAAGTGAAACCAAACAATGTAAAGCCATTACATTCCATTACTATTAACCAAACACCACTTAGATCTCACAGAAGAAGCGAATCATCTTTTTGAACTGGATGAGACCTTTGGTTGCTACAAGGCGAACCTACCCCTAGAGCAGTTCAATTTCGCAGTGAGGCCAAGATCGATGGTAAGGATATCAATTTTTTCGATGAAACAGATTGGAGGATATGAGTTGCTGAAATCGCTTTAAGGCCAAGTACAGTGACTTGTGCAAGGAGATAGATATCATGTATATATGTACATAAGAGCTACTGAATCCGTCCCCAAGTCAAAATAATATCGAGAACAAAATAGGTGCACACAACATAATTAAATATAGTTTTGATTTCCTCTAGTAATTCAAATCTACACACAAATAGTATCTGTTGGTGTTTTTGCCCTAAGAGCAAAATGTAAATAATGACTTGCTAATAAATAAATATATTTGTTTTTTATTTGCTTGTATATATTATTTATGATAATATATAAATATCATGAAAATTCCGTGATTATAAAATGTGACCTTAAACTTAGTATGTATAAAAGTTATACATACAAGAGGATTAAGTTTAAGGGATATAATCTAAAATTAGTCCGTAATTAATTATTAAAGTTGGGATCTTTAATATTAAATATTACTAGTACGGTCAATTACCATTGAGAATGGAACAGTCTGATCCGGACTGTTTATGTAGTGACATCAAATAGAGGTACTATATATAATTGAGATTATATAGGACTGGACCAGATAAATTTGAATATTCGATAACATCCGTTATAGAACAGAATACTCAAATTTATCAACTAATGATCATATATGGAATGATCTTAATCCTGAGTAATTAATAGACTCCTGTTTATATTTTTATGTCTCTTGATGTATTCGGTAACGTCTCAATTTATACTGGACCAAATCCTTATATGTTGGAGGCATGAGACTATAGATAGCTGGGAATATTAATTAACAATATGGAATCCATTCCTTCCTAACGGAAGTTAGAGAAATGATTCCCTTGAGTAATGATTTGGTACTTGAATGATAGAGCGCTCAATTTATGATTCAATAATGAATTTGTTGTTCATTAGAAAATCATGGGAACTTAAGGATAAAGAAGTAAATAGAGAGGATAACGGATGACAAGCCAAACTCTATTCACGAATCATTTATGGAGGATTGATCTATATGTAATGATCAAATGGACAAACTTTATGATTGCTTTGAGTAATTTATACTATAACTTTTAAGAGTGCAGTTCCAGTTTTTTAGTGGAATAACACTGGAACTAATAAATGCAATAACTTAGTTAAAGAGTTTAATTAATTATCAAATTTATTGGAGCTTGAAATTACAAGTCCAAGGTCCCCGAACCACCTCTATTAACACTGTATTGAACATGTTACATAGTCACTTTCTTATTCTTATAATTAATTTAGAATTATTGAATTCTAATTAATTATATCACACTAAAGTTTAATATTACACATTTAATTGTTTTATGTGTCACATTATAAATAATAAATGTTATTATTATTTGTCTATTTAATTTTGTTACTATTTTAAATAATAGGATTATTTAATATGGTAACATACAGTGTATTTGATTACACTGTACTGGGCGTGTAACACAGAGATTTTTTCTCTGTGTTACACGCATACAAGCATGAAAATAATGTGATTATTTTATGTTTAATTCATTTGGGAAATTATGATTTACCAATTATGTTAATTCTATTATTTAATAATTTGATTATTAGGATATTTGGATAAGTCAAAATAGGAAATATTTTTGAAACATTAGCTTGTGTGAATACCAAGCTTTACACGTTAACTATAGGAAAATAATTAAGGAATTTTTTTTTCTTAAAAATGTGTAAAGGTATATACAAGATAATAAGATTGTTTTGTTTCCAAATTAAATATATGGAATTAATTGTATAAATTAAATAGATAATTTTAAAGAGGAAAGAAAGATATTTCAACTTAATAGGAAATAAATTTTACATAATAAATGGTATATTATGCGTGTAAACCCTTTCATGAGGAGGGAATTTTATTTCCTATTTAAGTGATATATGTTGTGATTCACATAGTTTTAAATAGTTTAAAACCTAAATGGAAATTCTTTTCTTCTACACGTTAAATTTTTCTACAGAGAAAATTCTCTCCACCCCTTTGCCGTGTATTGAGATTTCCTTTTAAGAAAAAATTATTTTTTCTATTTGAAAATATATGGCAATTAATATTGAATTAATTGGCCAAATTTTATCAAATTAAAATGGGATTCTATGCGTGTAAATGGAAGAGAAAAAGAAGGAAATTTTTTTAAGTGCATTTACACGTTTAAAACATTGCCTGAGACTTAATTTGCATGGCCCTTTGAACGTGAAAAATTTCCTCAGGCAAGGTAGAGAGATTATTTTTAACGTGTAAAGTTTTTCCCTTACCTCTAGTCTCCATCCTCTTGTTATCTCATGTGTTGAGAACTATAGCAAGATTTTCTCAAAAAAACTGTGTGATAGAAACAATAGGATTGTGACTATTTGGAGCCCACTCTCCAGTTTATTGGTGTTGAGGCTAGGTGAGGAAGATCGTGGTTTCATAGCTGTAGAAAGAGACGCAACCTCATCGTCAACAAAAGAAGATTCTAAGAGAAAGGTTTGCTCTTACGATTCTTTGTTAATAGTTTTTCTATTTAACGTATTAAAACAACAATACTATAAAGATTCCTGAACTATGATATGGGTGTAAAATTTCGAATATTACACCCACCACCTTCCGCTAAACCATATGATGGTTTCCAACAAATGGTATCAGAGCCTAGGTTATTATATGAGGATTTTGTTGTTTTAATAAACATGATTATTGTAATCATGTTTTTTATATGTATGTCATGTGAGTAGACATTTTTTTTTTTTGCATGTTGATGCATGATGATTTTTGTTATATGAGATGGATGTATGGTTTAAGAGAAATAGGTCGTTAATTATATGGTTGCATTGGATGTTTATTCTTTTAATTTTGATTAGATCAAAATCAATGTAAACCCTTCTTGTAAGGGTATAGGATTTACATATGTAATATTCCCTTGATGGAGATCGAAGGAGGAGAACCAAGTGTCACCACCCGGGCCCATAGCCCATGTGCCAACCCTACCTCAAAAGGGTTTCCACCATACGGCGGTCAACCCTAATGAATGAAGAATTTTTTCAAGACTAGGTCTATGGTAGTCTAGTTCTAGGTTTTTCTTAATTTTTGGTAGTGTATTTTATTTTATTCTTGGTTATGTAATATCCAATGCAACCCGGCCTCGATCTCAATTTTTAATTTTATGGTTGATAATCTTATGTTATAATCATGCATATAACATGTCATCTAGATTAGAAAAATGCCTGCTCAATTTTTTAATACCATGCATGCATGCGCATGTGCATATATTTTATTCATAAAATTGTTTTAATTGAATAAAAGTTTATATTATGCACATTAAAAATTAATTAGATTAATTTTATTTAATATTAGCTTTTTTTAATGAAATTTGCATAATCTTGAATAAATAATGTGATTTAGTTTTAAATTAGTTAAAACTTGGTAATATCACATTTTTTTAACTATACTATTTTTATATAAAATAGTTTTTACAGGGTAGTATAGTAATTTAATAATAAATTTAGATTTGAGAAAATCTGGTAATTTATTAAAATAGAATTTGATTCTATAATATCCAAGAAATTAAATTGTTTAGATTTCTTTAGGATTTAATAAATCTAAATTGTTAGATTTAAATAATAAAAATATATTTATACATATATTTAAGAATAATGAGTGGGAGCGGGTAATATGGTAATATAACCTTTGGTCTCTACCGTTAGTACAACACCGTGAGATTTAAGAGGCGCCTTGTGACGCTTAGATTTCGTCCTCCCTACGGAGGGTGTCCGTTTTAAATCAATAGCAATGTTGACTTCTTTAAGATAGGATTTCAAGATGTATTTCAAAATTGACCTACCCTACGGCGGCAGTTTTGAGTTAAGTCCATGAAATCTGAAACGGTAGGTCACACTCATAAGGGTATAATTAAATGTGTTAATTATACTTTGACCAAATAAAACGGTAATTAATAAATGTGGAAAATATGAGATATTTTGATTGACATTTATTAATTGAGAAAGTCTCGGTTCAATTAGTAAAAATGTGACCTACCCTACGGCGGCATATTTTTATGTTAGTTGTTCAATCGTGGTATTGGTAAAATTTATTTATATATGCATCATGCATCATTATTTATTTTACTTATTATGTTTGATGATATTTTAGCAAATATTTAAAGTCAATTATTTATTTTCAGCAATTATGTCAAATCCCATTACTGCGTTACTTGCAACTGAAAAATTAACCGGAGAGAATTTTAATAAGTGGAAAAGTAACATGAATATAGTTCTTGTCTGTGAGAACTATAAATTTGTCCTAACCGAGGAATGTCCTGAACAACCTGCTGCTAATGCTACTCGAACTGTTCGAGAGGCATATGACAAATGGATTAATGCCAACTCCAAGGCCCGCTGCTACTTGCTAGCAGGAATGTCTGAAGTGCTTAGAACTAAGCACGAACCAATGGAGACTGCATTTGAGATAATGGAGTCTCTACAACAGATGTTTGGGCGCCCTTCAAACCAGTCTCGTCACGAGGCTGTGAAGGCCATTATGAATGCCAAAATGAAAGTTGACTCGTCCGTTCGTGAGCATGTTCTCAAGATGATTAGCCACATTAATGAAGCTGAACTCCATGGTGCGACCATTGATGAGGCTACACAAGTGGGCATGATTCTTGAAACCCTTTCCCATGATTTCCTTCAGTTTAAGAGTAATTATGTTATGAACAAACTCTCTTACAACTTGACTGAGCTTCTTAATGAGCTCCAAACTTTTGAGTCTATCTCAAAGGGAAAGGAGCCAGAAACAAAAGCTGCTGAAGGAAATATTGCTGAAGCTGGACCCTCTTCAAGTAAGGACAAGAAGAGGAAAAGGCAAACTAAAGGAAAGGGGAAGAACAATAGTGGCGGCAATAAGAAAAAGAAGAACAACAACAACAACAAGAACAAGAGCTCCAAAGAAAAGAAGCCCAAAGGAAAATATTTCCACTGTAGTGTAGATGGACACTGGAAGAAAAACTGTACAAAGTATCTCGAGGAGCTCAAAGAAAAGAGAAAGAAAGGTAAATGTGATTTACTTGTCATTGAATCTTGTTTAGTTGAAAATGATTCGTCACCCTGGATAGTAGATTCAGGAGCGACTAACCATATTTGTACTTCTTTACAGATGCTTAGTTGTTCGCGGGAACTTTCTGATGGGGACTTCACCATGAGAGTGGGTAATGGAGCTTTGGTCTCAGCTTCAGCAGTGGGAGAAGTCCGTTTAAATTTTAATAATAATAAATTTCTTGTTTTGAACAATGTTTATTTTATTTCTGGTTTTAAGAGAAATTTGATTTCTATTTCCAGGTTGTATGAACAAAATTATTCAGTTTCATTTGATAATAATTCCGTTATTATTTCTAGAAATGGTTTGAATATTTGTTCTGGATTTCTAAATGATGGGCTTTATATGATAAGGCCTACTGATAAGTCACTGCTGAATACTGAGATGTTTAGAGTTGAAAAACCCAAAGCTAAGAAATAGAAGATTTCTCATGACAATAACACATATCTTTGGCATCTTAGACTGGGTCACATAAATCTTGATAGAATTAACAGACTAGTAAAGGATGGTCCTTTAAGAGAACTAAATGTTGGCACTCTACCAGTTTGTGAATCCTGTCTTGAAGGAAAAATGACCAAAAGACCGTTTTCTGCAAAGGGTCAAAGAGCCGATGAACCTCTTCAATTAATACATTCTGATGTATGTGGTCCATTGAATGTACAAGCAAGATGGGGTTATGAATATTTTGTCACATTTATTGATGACTATTCGAGATATGGTTATATTTACCTAATGCATAGGAAATCTGAAACTTTTGGAAAGTTTAAAAAATTCCAAGTAGAAGCTGAAAAGCAGTTGGGTAAGTCAATAAAATCTCTTCGATCAGATCGAGGAGGTGAATATGTTGATGATGAATTCAAAGTTTACCTTGTTGAACATGGAATCATATCACAACTCACAGCACCAGGTACACTACAACAAAACGGTGTTGCAGAAAGGAGAAATCGAACATTACTAGACATGGTAAGATCCATGCTTAGTTATTCTATATTACCCAACTCATTTTGGGGTTATGCGTTGCAAACTGCTGTATATATCTTGAACGTGGTACCATCTAAGTCAGTACCAAAGACACCCCTAGAGTTATGGAATAATCGAAAACCTAGTTTACAACACATACGTATATGGGGGTGTCCAGCACACATGCTGAAAGGAAAAACTGGGAAACTGGAACCACGTACAGAAGTATGCATGTTTGTAGGATATCCCAAAGGAACGAAGGGAGGTCTATTTTATAGTCCTCAAGATAAGAAAGTA
>JXTC01000920.1:19942-39386 GCA_002914845.1 Trema orientale
AATTTGCATGGCCCTTTGAACGTGAAAAATTTCCTCAGGCAAGGTAGAGAGATTATTTTTAACGTGTAAAGTTTTTCCCTTACCTCTAGTCTCCATCCTCTTGTTATCTCATGTGTTGAGAACTATAGCAAGATTTTCTCAAAAAAACTGTGTGATAGAAACAATAGGATTGTGACTATTTAGAGCCCACTCTCCAGTTTATTGGTGTTGAGGCTAGGTGAGGAAGATCGTGGTTTCATAGCTGTAGAAAGAGACGCAACCTCATCGTCAACAAAAGAAGATTCTAAGAGAAAGGTTTGCTCTTACTATTCTTTGTTAATAGTTTTCTATTCAACGTATTAAAACAACAATACCATAAAGATTCCTAAACTCTGATATGGGTGTAAAATTTCGAATATTACACCCACCACCTTCCGCTAAACCATATGATGGTTTCCAACAGTATCGTACAAAAAACTAAAAGAGTATTATTACAATATAATATCATAAGATAATAAAGTTTAAGGTTTGCTAAAAAAAACAATAAACAACGACAAAAATTAAAATAGCCTTTATAGTTGCAGCGACAAGACAATAGAAAATCAATAATAATAATAAAAAAAACGACACCAAATTATTATAATTTATTCATTTTGTAATAGTAAATTAATTATATTCTATAGAAACTTAATTATCTACAATGGTAAATTATTTATATACTATGGTAAATAAATTATATATACCAGTAAATTTATTTATTACACCGGTAAATAAATTACATATTGTGGTAAATGAATTATGTATATTGATAAATAAATTATATACACTGGTAAATAAATTATATAATATAGTAAATGAATTATGTATATTAGTAAATGAATTATATACTATGGTAAATGAATTATATATATTGGTAAATTAATTATATACATGAATATGTCAAATTAACTTGCATAGGGGTATATTGGTAAGCTATAATCATTAAAACTTAAAAAGAGATATATAAATCAATAAAATGAAAATGGGATTTTTATTAACATATAGCTTAAAAAAAGGATATGTTGGTGTAGTTTTCTCAATTTGAATTCTACGACTACAAAAATAAAAAAAAAAATGTTTAAACATATATGTATATTTTTCACATTAGGTGCAAATTAGAAAATGAGAAAAAGCACTAATTTTAGAAATTAAAACAACCTAAAATTGAAATCAAAGTTATGAGACACGCCTTTAGGAATACCATCAAAGATGTCAATGAATTAATTGAATAACGAAATATTAAATTATTTGAATTTCTCACTAATTAATGCTATATATATATATATTTAGTGTTACACAAAGTATTATACTTAATTATGGCTTATAATTTGACCATGAAACAATATATAATTAGTATTGTACAAAGTACTATAATCAATTAATTTGTCACACGATATTCAAAAAAACTAAATTTACATTTATCACTATTTAGTTCAACGATACTAAATCTAAATATAATTTGATTATGAGACATTATATAATAGTGCTAAAATTTCAACCAAAAAAAAAAAAAAGTAATAGTGCTAAGCTATGTATTATAGTCGCATACATTGTGATATATTTATTATTCATCCTTCACATTATACTGAAATGTATAAATGAATCAAATTTGTCACTAATAAATGTAAATTTTTATTCAATTTAAATCTAATTCAACCATAGGCCAATATGTAAATAGTGATATACAAAGTACAATAGTCATTTAATTTCTCACATTATACTCAAATTTATTAAATTATTTACATTTCTCCCTAATTAGTTTAAAGTGATTCAATTTAAATTTAATTTCACCATAACACAATACATAATAATGTTACGTTAGTTATTATAACCACCTACTATGTGATATAATTATTATTCTTACAAGATTAAATTGAAATTTCATGTATTTTTTCTAAATTCTTCGATTATTTATCTAATTTTGAGTATATAATGCACAATGCAATTGTTAAAGATATGTCTCAAAGGTAAATTAGAAATAGGGAGGCCCATTCATCTTTCTAAATAGGGCCATTCAAATTAGAGGTAATTGTTAGTCCATCTCATCATTTTACATAGATTCCGCTAGACTAACTCAAGAAGACATAGTAGGTGCTAAGACGCACAAATTGATTAAAGGAATTAATCATCTTATATGGACCACTATCCTTCATTTGCCCGGCCCATATATTAATAGTGCTTCCCTTCCAAAAAAAAAAATTGTTAATTATGTGGTAGATTAAGATTGATTATAATAAAATAATGTGTATTTTCACTTAACTTAGTATAATTATCCACTATGACAAAATTTGAGCACTATACCAAAAAATATTATTAGGTTATTAAAATTTGGAATTAATTAATGCACAATCATTTATTTTGTAATGTTAACCCACTTTTTTATTTAATAATTAGTGATATTAGATTAAGTACTCCACTGATTTACTTTGTCCGTGAGTCAAAGTGTAATTATGTTATTCTACGTAATACAAATTACTTTGTTAGATTATGATGGGTGGGTGAATTTTAGCATAATTTAGCAAAATTGATCCACTATCTATACACTCAAGCATAAGACCGTTTGTGATAGTGTTATTGTGAGTACTCTACTAACTTACTTTTTCACATTATACTTGCATTTACTAAACTAATTACATTTCCCACTATTTAGTTCAAAGTCATTCAGTTTAAATCTGATTTCACCATATGATGCCATATGTAATAGAGTTAAGCTACTTTGTAATATAATTATTAGTCATTTAGATTAATGTGAAATTTCACTATATCTTTTGCTAAATTCATAAATTTTGTATCTAATTTTATTATTAGACAATATGCAATAGTGTTAGTATAAGTAATATACTCATCTACTTAGTAAGATTAAAATTAATGATAATACATTAGTGTGATTTTTCTCTTACTTTTGCAAAATTCATATAATTTGTTTCTAATTTTAACATGTCACGATATTTAATATTTAAACTAATTAATTACTCATTCAATTTCGTATTATACATGATTATATTAAATTAAATAAATTTCTCACTAATTTCACTCATTTTTGATATATTACTCAGTTTTCTCTCACTAATTATTTATATTGGATTAACATATATACACTGCTTTTATTCAGGACTGGACTTATTGTTAACGAGAATAAGCTTAATTAATTTACTATTTCAACGAGAAGATGAAAATAATAAGGTAAATTAGCATAAAACGATATTAATTTCTCAAAACGACATTGAAAAATCTTGTTACAACTCAAATACTTTTCTTTGAATCAAAATACTCGCCCTCTAATGCATGATACTTGACCTTCAATCCAGAATACTTGTCATTAATTATTTATTCGAGCCCAAAATAGTTAAATCGTATAAAATGAATAGTATTTTCATTATAATTTTACAATTCAATCCCTAATTTTTTCATTTTAATATTTTTTAGTATTACTGATTTTACACTGTTATCCCTCAAAAGTATCTTCCACTTTTTTTCATAATTTTTAGTGTGCTATGACTTGCTACTCTAAGTAATCATACACTCCTATTTTTGTCTTTTAGTGAGGTACCAAGTGCCTCAAAAAGACACTGAGGTACCTAAGAATTTGCCTAATTTTCAAATTTACCATTCTACTATCATGAATTAATTTTTTAATTCTCAGTTTTGGCTTCCAATTTATAACAAGATTATTAACATTGGAATAAAAATAGTTAAGTATAAAATCTGAAAACTAGGGACCAAAATAGAATCGAGTTATTTTCAAGGCTAAAAATAGGATTAACCCTTGTACTTTTATGCATATTGCGTTTCAACTTAATTCTCTTTCTTGGAGATAATGTTGCTGACTTTTGAAGGAGCAAAATTTAATGGTACCCAATAGCTTTGTCTTTGGGTTAGAGTACAGACCATTGGACCGTCACGAAGAGAGTTGCTGACTTCTGGTTCTAGGGGAACCATAAATCCTAATTTGAGAATGAAGTTTCTCAAACAAAATAGGATTTGATACCGAATTAATTTTAATACAAATAGTAGTTTTCGAACATTTATCAATCATCGCAACCATTTACATGTAACCAACTGATGTCTGAGATGTATATGCAAGCATTTAAGTTGCAACTATTAAGATGTTTCTGAGCTTTACACATGTTTCTTATGACCATCAATCAAATTCTGCATGATCTTAATTTAAACCCTTAACGTAGAAGAGATAGCATTTCACAATCTTCAATACACATTCCTCCTTTGATTTCCGCTACTTGGGAATCAAATTTTACATTTCCAGGTTCTAACAGTCCTTGCTGAGTCGCTCACTGAAGGACTCAATTGATTATTCTGACGAAACAATGACGATCTAAGAGACATACAAGCCTAAAACCGTCAAGCAAAAATGCGAATAGGACTTTCCTTAACTAACTAAAATTAGTTAAATCCGAGTGTCATTGGCTGATCATCAAGGCTTGTACAGAACCTCTTAGACTCAAAAGACACAAATAGACAGTAATTATATTGATTCCTCAATCCTCATTGGTGCTAATTGAGTTCATTGGTTCAGACAGCGGCAGGAACTTGAGAATCTACCGACTTCAATACCTCTTCACCCATTTCTTTGCATCCTACCAACTTCTGTACAAGCACATAGTATAGGTTAATCAGATAAATTGAAATGTAAAGTAGTATAAGATTTAGTTGAATTTTATCTTAATCCCCTTGGCTCAAACTACAACACGTGCTAAACTATCTGCCTATATGCCTACATTGGATGTTACATTAATTCAAATAGAAAGACTCGTTAGATGAAGACTAAAGCAGAAACGAAAGCAATTCAAATAGTATATCTCAACTTTCGCCTCCATGAAAACAAAATTAAGGATCTGAACGTTCTTAAAACTCCTATTAAGGAAAAAATAAAAGTCACGAAAACATGAAAGGTAAATATGTACTCACAGTTCCGGATGAATATATGTCACCCGTTCGGAAACCCCTGTCTAGAGTGGCTAGAACAGCAGCCTCGATTCTCTTTGCTGCATTTTCTTCTCCTAGACCATACCTCAAAAGCATTGCGGCACTCAGCACTGTTGCTAATGGGTTCGCCTTATCCTGGAAAATAATCCATGGTGTTACACATTATTGGACATGTAACTTCAGGAGATGAAAATGTGATGCAGAGGTAGACCAACCTGTCCAGCAATATCAGGAGCGGAACCATGTATAGGTTCGAAAACTCCAGGTCCCTGTACCAATGAAGAATTTTGATATAGTTAGATTGGAAAATAAAAAACTCACTTGAAACTTTCTCTTGGCCCAAAACCTGAAGGAACTGACTGGTTCCTGACTGTGAAAACTGAGTCAAGTAGCGAAAACAAAATCAAATGATCCTTACCGATTCCCCAAGACTAGCCGATGGAAGCATCCCGATACTTCCAGTAATCATTGAAGCCTCATCAGATAAAATATCACCGAATATATTATTTGTTACGATTGTATCAAACTGCAATTATTTCATAGTTAAACATCACAAAACTGTTAAATGCCCAACATAGAATGAAGAAACAGATAACCCCAGTGAGTTTATTCAAGCCTAAACCAAACCTGTTTCGGATAGCGAACAAGCTGCATTGCAGCATTATCAACGTACATGTGTGAGAGTTCAACATCAGGATATTCTGAGGATACTGCCACAACTCTTTTCCTCCAAAACATTGAAGCCTAGAGAATCCATCAACCAAAAAATTGTGTGACAACATATGGGAACAATTGATAAATATAAACTTCAACAGCAGTTTTTAATAAGCGTAAAGTTAAAAAAAGAACAGACTTTAAAATCTTTGACATACATTATTTCTGTTATAAGCGAAGGAAAGAGTTTTATCAATCAAAGACTACCTCCAACACATTTGCTTTATCAACAGAGCAAAGTCTTCCCTGTCGCTTCCGAGCAGTCTCAAACGCAACACGAGCAATGCGATCAACCTAGCAATCATAGTATTTGGCGTTAAGCTTCTATCCATGCCTGGTCCAATACAGACTCATTATATATGTAAAATACTGGTAATACAAGTTTAAAAACTATAAGAACTTCAGTAAATATAAAAATATGTTCACAAAATAAAGATATTGCTGGCACTATCTATAAGAAAATGAAATACTAGTAAAATTCAAACAGGAAGTTAAACAAATATTTACCTCATAGCCAGCATACACCTCAGTATTAAATCCAATCTCCTCACCATTTTCATTTTTACTAAAACCCCTTGGCTTTCCAAAATATATACCTATTTTTCAGCAGAAAAATAGAATGAAATAATCAATTTAAAGATGGGGAAAACAAACCAAAAAACAGCCAAGCTGCGAATATCAGTCCAAATAAGTAGACTAACCTCCAGTAAGCTCCCTTACAACCATTATGTCAACACCTTCAGCTACCTCTTTTTTCAAAGTTGAAGCATCCACCAACTGGAAGCGTAAAATAACATAAAACTGCTAAGCTTTCTTCAATTTCATACAAAGAGTTCAAAACGAAAAAAGGACTTAAAACATCATGGAAACAAGAGTGGAGGAAAAATATGTAGCACACAAAAAGATTTCACCTGCGGCAAAACAGTTGCCGGTCTTAAATTTGCAAAAACTTTAAGGCCCTCCCTAAGCTGAAGTAACCCAGTCTCTGGTTTCAAATGTTTTTCATTTGCATCCCATTTATACCTTTTAAAACAAGTAAATAAATTAACAAAACCACAACATTTATACATATACATTTGTGTATTTATGTGTGTGTATGTGAGTGTCTATACCCTCCAATTGCTCCAAGAAGAACAGCATCGGATTGCTTTGCCGCTAAAAGGGTCTCTTCCGGTAATGGAACACCGGTCAAATCCAAGGCAGCTCCACCCATTGGCATCTCTTGGAACCTTAAATCAATTCCTAATTAACCAAAAAAATACCATTATATATAAATGCATAAAAAACCTGAGAAAATGTAGGAAAAATATAACAAAGTTCCCAAACATCAAGCTTTTTCGGAGAATCAATAAGTGAAACAAAATAGTATTCGAAATGTAAATATGCCTCTTCTGGGTAGCAAGAAAATGCAAATGTGATAAAAGATATCTCTATTTCCTATTTTCTCGTTGACTTTCCATTTTTTTTTTCCTTTCTAGGCAACCAAACAAAGGGAAAAACACCCAGTGAAGTTGGAAAGAGAGAGAGAGGGAAGTTAGGGGACCTTCGAGAGAGGCGGTGAGGTTGAGAACATTTTTAGCGACGGAGATAATTTCGGGGCCGATACCATCTCCGGGGAGCAAAGTGATGGTGTAGCGCTTGGATTGTGAGGCTGCGGAGCACCTAATCCTAGCGGGCTTGCCGGAGTATCTGTACCTGGATGCGGAGTTAGGTAGGGCAATGGGTCTGAAGCTCTTCACGTTCAGTTGCAGACTAGCCGCCATGGCCGTGAGCCGAGTTTTCCAGTCTTGGAGAAAAGCCGAGCAGAGCCTCCGACTACTTTTATTTGTTGGGCAGTGGGCACAGAATCAGCAAAAGGCAACTAGAGCAGTGCTCATATTACACTGGGCTAAATTACAAAAAAGGGTTTTTGTTATTCCGAAAGTTGTTAATCCCATTTTTCCCACAAACTATTTCTTAAATCTCATTTTGACCATGAAACTTCAAAATGTCTCAATTTTAGCACATGAGCTTTGCTGACTATTTCTTCCCACGGCTTGGCCTGATCGGTAACTAGCTGGGCTGGGCCTCTTTTGTCACGGTTCACGAGATAAAGAAATAGATCGAATTAAGGAAAAAAGACACTTAGTTTTACCTTTTGATAAATAATATCAAGAATATTACGTCCAAACTTTTATTTAGTTTTATACCATTTTTTTTTAGAAAAATAACAAATTCTTGCTAAAAAAGACCAAATAACATCTTAAAATTTCTATTTTTTCTTATTTCTTTAAATTTGTAGCAGATCACTCTTAAAACTAATTACTAATTTATTATTAGAAATCATAAACTAATTGATTTTTAGAAACTAGAAACCAAATTGGTTACTAAAAACCAATAACCAAATTGGTTTCCACCATAATATTATAACTATTTAGTTAATAAAAACTGAAAACTAAATTAGTTTCTATCATAAATAGTAGAACTATTTGGTTAATTCAATTATTGATTACTATAAACTAATTTGATTATTGGAAATTGCCAGAATCCAGAGACTAATATATATTTCTGTTGCTTTTACTTCAAAAATATAATTACTTAATTTGAGAATTTGATAATATTCGTCAGGGGTTAATGGCACAAAAATACCCTGAAGTTTGACTTTTTTGTAAAAAATCACCTCATCTTTGAGTTTTGCAAAATAATACCCTGACATTTGAAATTGCTGCAAAATTATACCTTCTGATGCCCAAAATGGTGAATCTAATAGTAAAAAGACTAAAATACCCTCATTAAGTAATTAGAAAAATGTGTTATATTAAAAAAAAGAGAAGAAAACGTTTATAACTTTTAATTAGTTTTAATTATTTTTCTTTTTTAGGGTTTACTTATTATTTTTCTAATTAAAAAAGGAGAAGAAAACGTTAAATGAAAGTCCAAAACGTGGTCGTTTTTTTTTTCTTCTCTGGTCAAATAGGCAGAGACTCCATTATCAAGCATTACTTAGAACAAAAACATCAAAGATGGTTTCTTTCTAAGAACATGGAAGGGGTCGTGGCTTCCTAACACTCTCATTAAATCAAATTTAAAGAGAGATTTTTCGTAATCATAGACAAAAACAACATCTGGTTGAGCAAAGTTGGAATTGGGCGAAGTCTTGCTGCAAACGTAGATGTTCTTTCATCTGTTTTAGACAAAACAGAGAGCTACCATCATAATCCCAGGTTATTGCTTCATTCTTTGGTTGTCATTCTTTTATTTAAGCTTGGGTTGTGTGAAAATAGTAGAAAAATTGTTTCTTGCTTCATTCATATGCTGCATGTGTGTTGGACAGTAGATGATCACAATTTCTTGTTTGAAAAGTTTTCGTATAGTTATCAACGTGGATATGATGAAACTTTTTTCTTGCTGTTATTTTGTGTTCATTTACTATGTAATTTTGAAAAAAATAGGTATAATCTGTTTCGGTTTATGGTAGATAAAAATTAGGGCTTTTAATTAGATTTTGGGGATTCTATTAGCTTATGTTAATTTTATGATTCTTGGTCTTGTTTTTTGAATTTTTGACGTATATTTCAAATTAAAAGTGGTATATTGTTCACGTATAGGAAATGGTGGTGCATAAGCTTCATGTTCAGTCTCATGGTATTCGTCTAAAAGAATGGCTTGTTGAGTCAGATGAGTACAACTACATGCAATTATGTGAAGACGTGTGTAATAAGTTTTTAGGCACAGCCTTCATGGAAAGAGAGGTACAAGTTAAGATGAATGCCTATATTAAAGGAGGGGAAATTATTATCAAGGTGGATAATGATCAAACCATGATGAAGATGTTTGATCTTAACACTAATAATAATGACCACATTGATCTGCATGTAGATATTGAAGTCATGATGTTTGTGCCCCCTGAGCCAGATAATATAGTTGTAATCTCAAGTGGTGACGAGGAAGAATTATTTGATATTCAGTTGGATGATGAAGAAAATGAGAGACTTATTGTTCAATCAGAAGGGGTAATTGGTATTGAGGTGTCTGGTAATAAAGATTTTTATGAGAAAATTGAGGTTGAACCAGTGGTTGTTGTCAATGTTGATAATAATGCAGAGTACTCATCACCTACTGATGATGATGATCCTGCATGGGCTGTTGATGCCATTACTACATCTGAAGATAACTTATCTGGGAGTTATGAAGAAGATTTTGAAGCTGAAAATGATATTGAAGGTAACCTTGAACTTGAGGATAGTGATGGTTCTAGCGATGGCATGGCTGGCAAGGCTAGGAGACGACTTAGTGATGATGAATTTGTGGATCCTAATAAAAACATGAAAAAAGCGCCCCATTTTGTTAATGCAAGTGGGAAGAAACAACTTGCGTTGCATCAAGTTTTCAAGGATTACTTCGAATTCAATGAGGTTTTATTGGATTATGCTATAGAAAAAGGATTCAAATTTTTTAAAGTAAAAAATTGTAGAGAAAGAGTTACTGCAAAGTGCAAGGTAGAAGGCTGCCCATTTAGAGTTCATACATCCCCTGCTCCAGATAGCTCTTCATTTGTCATCAAGACTCTGAACGATAGACATACTTGCCAAGTTGTGAAGAAGAATAAAATGGCTACTTCTAACTGGATTGCTTCTAGGTTGGCAGAGGACTTTAAGAACTACCCTGACTTAAATTGTACAGGGATGCAGACAATTCTTAGAAATAGATATGGTGTTTCTGTCTCAAAAACAAAATTATACAGAGCAAGATGCATGGCCAAAGGTGACACTATGGAAACACATGCAGCTGAATTTGTGATCCTTAGGTGTTATGCTTATATGATATTAAAGACCAATCCTGGGAGTGCAGCCAAGATCAAAAGTAAGTTGTTGCACACTAAGACACCACCTATCTTTGAGAGGCTCTTTGTATGTTTCAAGGGGAGTGTTGCTGGGTTTGAAGCTGGTTGTAGGCCTTTCTTAGGCTTTGATGGATGCCATTTGAAAGGGCCATATGGAGGTGTTTTGCTAGCTGCTATAGGTTTGGATGCAAACCTTCAAATCTTCCCGCTTACATTTGGAATAATGGAGACAGAGAACAAAGACAGTTGGAGATGGTTTCTAACTCAATTAAAGGGTCCAATTTCAAATGTATTAGAGACAAAAAAGTTCAGTACCATTTCAGACAGACAAAAGCTCAGTCTTAAAGGAAATCCAAAACTCCAAAATTTAAAATTGGGGTGGAATAAATTTTTTTTCTAAAGTACTCTGTTTATTTGGTACATAAACAGGGTCTGGTTGAAGCTGTCCCTACTATCCTCAAAGGTGTATTTCAAAGGTCATGTTGTCAGCATCTTTGGATGAATTTCTTCAAGAAATTTGGTGATGGAGGCTTGAGACCAATTTTCTGGGAAGCTGCAAAAGCAGAGACTAAAGAAATATTCAAAAAGGCATTAACAAAGATAAAAGAGAAGAATAAGGCTGCATATGATTATCTGGCAGTTTTAGAACCAAAGTCATGGAGTTTCCATGCAATGGAGACCTTAGGTAAGGTAGAACACATCACTTCCAACTTTGTTGAATCTTTCAATTACTAGATGGATGAGCTTAGATATATGGCCCCTGTAAAGATGGTTGAGGAACTAAGAGGAAGGTTAATGGAGACTATTGGGGTGAGAAAAGTCACTGCAGAAAGGTGGAATCATCCATTAACACCTAAAGTGTCTTACAGAATTAGAAAACTAGAGGAGAAGGCTAGGTATGCAGCAGTGAGACAAACATGGGAGTATGAGTTTAAGGTGGAAATGAGTGACACAAAAGTGGGGGTTAAACTTGATGAAAAAATATGCGACTGTGGATATTGGCAAATGAAAGGTATACCATGTGTTCATGCTTTGGCTTGCTTGAACACAATAAGAGATAGAAAAAAAGAGGACTATACGCACTCTTATTTCCATACTAGTAGTTGGAGGAAGTGTTATTCAGGTGTCATCTATCCAATACCTTCTAAGGACTTATGGCCACAATTCCCCAGGAATATAATGTTGAAGCCACCACAAGTCAAAAGACAACCAGGGCGACCTAAGAAAAGTAGGCGCAGGGATCCAGTTGAGAAAGAACTAGCACCAAGAAGACTTATGAAAGCAAACATTACATGTTCTAAATGCAAAGGGATAGGCCATAATGCCAGAAGCTGCACTAATGAACCAGCACCTAAGAAGCCTAAGGGCAAACCAGGAAGGCTAAGGAAGACTAAAGAAGCATCCAAGTACAACAATGAAGTTGTCACAAGTGCTAATCTAGAGGTGATCTCTGAAAAACGATACTTATTAGTTATGGACCATTCCAATATTTTGAGTTTACATTTCCATTTTTAGCATAATGTTTGATTTTAATTCAGTAGGAATACAAAAAAGAAGAAAAAAAAAGGAGTTTGATTTTAAACTTCTTTGACAATGTTCCTAGAGTAGACCAAGTTATCTCATTAACTCATTTCACACAGGGATCTAATATTGCAAATGCAGAAGTGGACATGATAAAAGAAGATGATTTCTTGTCGAATACTAATGATCACATGTTCTATGATGCTGATGATGAATAATTCCACTCCCAAGTTATGCAAGATGCTTAAGAAGACATATGTCTATCTTTTTTTTTTTTTTTTGTTGCTTGGTGATATATATGACAATGACGAATTTGGTGAAGACTTCCTGTGGTTGTGACAATCATTTTTTGTGTTGTATGACGTATGGATTGATAACCTACACTTTTGACATTGTTAAACTACTGGATTATCATAGCCAAGCTTTTCATTTTGATATGTATTATTATGGCCATTGACATATATAGGCAGATTGGTCTTCTTGAGCTGTAATTTCATAGATACATTCAATGATCTTTGAATTTCTTGAAAAGTATTGATCTTTATAAGCTGTCCCTTTTTCTTTCATTGATTCTCATTACAAATTCATTTAAATAAGTCATAATAGGTACTAAAACACCATTTATTTAAATAAGTCATAATAGGTGCCAAAACACCATGTCTACAAAGTCATATTACAGGTGCCAAAATACCATATTTACAAACTCATAATAAGAGCCAGAACAATGACACCTGCTTACTTGAGAAACTAGTTACAACTAAAAAAGAAAAAAAAAACAGTGGCTATTTTAATATCAATAAGAAAATGATAACTAAAAGATCTTTGTTGATTCCAGAAGCATCATAGTAGCTCGAACACATGGCTAAAATCATCTTTGCAGCTCCTTTCCAGTGAACCCAGATTGTGTTGTCTGCCTTTCTCTTCATCAAAACCCCACTTCGTTTCTTCTGGGAATTTAAGGCCTCAACATGAAGAATGGTTATCTTATTAGAGCCATACACCATGTCTACAAAGTCATATAACAGGTGCCAAAATACCATATTTAGAAACTCATAATAAGAGCCAGAAAAATGACACCTGCTTACTTGGAAAACTAGTTACAACTAAAAAAGAAAAAAAAAAAGACAGTGGCTATTTTAATATCAACAAGAAAATGATAACCAAAAGAGTTGCAAATAATCCATATAGTAACATCTTATTAGAGCCATTACTGGTCTCCAATGCTACCAAACGCCTTAGCATCATGAGTTCCATCTCATGATCAATCTTTTCATTTAGGTAAGGAATAGCATTGGAGACCCTCCCACTAAATCTTACTCCACCTATACTATCACCCCCTCCTTGCATAACTTCACATGTATCAGTGGCTGTAATGTCCCATTTATTTCCATTGAAATATGTCTCATCATCTTCTATCCTCCACCATTCAAAGAAACGACAAGTTCCCTTGGGACATCTAAATAATAGACGATTTGGATTTTCAAATGTTTCACTAATCTTGATCTCTGCCTTCAATCCACAACCACGTCGCCTATTACGAATCTTTAACCATCTTTGTTTATTGATACTTGAGCAATGAGACTCCATAATAGCTCCTGAAAATAATTTCAAATACAACCATTGCTTTATTATAAACTGGTTGAACATATAATAAACACTAGAAACAAATTTGTGTTACATCTTTAGTGCATTATTTTCTCATAACCATTTTATCAAATACTTTGTTACCATCTACAAATAAACAGAAAACAGCTACTACTTACACAAACCCAGATTTTTGATGGTATAGACACCAATATCAATCAATAAAAAAAAAAGTGAAATACTGCTACAATTTACCATCAAAGCAAACCCATATTTTTCCCAAAAAAAAAAAAACAAAATAAGTAAAATAATTTAAACCCCTAACATTTCAGTATACTTCTCTCAAAACCTAGAACTCTGCTAATTTTTCCACCATTTTTACACAACCCAAGATTTCATGAAAGAGTAAGAATCAAATATTCACTTGCTTACCTGGGATTGAACCAGCCTCTGTCAAAATTAAGCGAAACAATGATGGGTTTTTTCAATCAAATTTCGCCTCTCTCCAAGTTCTTCCTAACCCATGAATTTTCACTACTTAATTGACGAATATCAAGCCTTCAACTGTGATTTCCACTACTTAATCGACGAAAATCAAGCCTTCAACCATGATCTCTAGCTTTATCGTCTTCAATCTTCTTCTTCTATTTTTCTCTTCTTTTTTTTTTTTAGCATTTTCTGGCCTTTTTCATAGACACGTTTCTTTTCTCTTTTTTATTTAAATAAATATCAGATAAATAATAAGTAAACCCTAAAAAAGTTAACTAATTAAATAAGTATAACCAGGATACAATTAGTCTAACACGTTTTTCTAATTACTTAATGAGGGTATTTTAGTCTTTTTAATGTTAGATTCACCATTTTGGGCATCAGAAGGTATAAATTTGTAGCAATTTCAAATGTCAGGGTATTATTTTGTAAAACTCAAAGGTGAGGTGATTTTTTACAAAAAAGTCAAACTTCAGAGTATTTTTGTGTCATTAATCCAAATTAATTTTTGTTGATTTTAAATTTTTCCAAAACAACAAAGGATCATGGTTATGATAATTATTGAATACGATAAGATATGAATGTCCTGATTCCGGTTTCTCAACTAAATAGCCTTTCATCGTATGCACTAAACTTTAACTACAAATGTGTGTGACTATCTTGATTTTAATCAAATAGCAATAAAATTCTAGTTTTGAGTGGTCTTGGTTATGGACTAAGAACATTTTCTCATAAAATTTTCTTTCATTCACACAAAAGTTTTCTCTAAGAAGTTTCTCTTAGGCTCTATTTAGAACTTAGATTTTTTTATGGGAAAAAAAATTTCAAAGGATTCCACTTTTTTTTGTTTGGATTGAAACAAAAAATCATAGAAATTTTTTCCAAGAAAAGCGAGAGCTTGATTTAATGTCAAATTTTAGTATATAAAATTTTGACACATTAATTAGTATAACCAAATGTGTCAAAACAATCTCTATAAAATTTTGGGAAAAGTATTTTCCTCTTTATTTTTTCATGACATTTCCTTTGTAATTTTTTTTTTCTCCAAAATCTGAGTTCCAAATAGAGCCTAATATTTTTTTAGTTGGCTGAAACGTCTGTTATCATAATGACACGAGGGGTACAAATACCATTACTTAGCCAAGATAAGGTTTTGGCCAGCCTGGTTAGCCGAAACTAGGGTTAAGTAGGCAATTACCACTTTTTTCAAATGTTTAACTAAATTTACTACCACCATTATATTCTACCACTTTTGGAGGGAATTAGTCAAGAATCTGTCAACAATTCATTAAGAATCCATCAAGATTCTATCAAAAGTCTGTTAAGATCATGACCGCCTTCAAGAATCTGTAAAGAATCTATCAAGATTGTCAAGAATCCATCAAAAATTTATCAAGATCCCGTCAAGATCACCATCGATGTTAAGAATCCGTTAAAAATTCATCAAGAATCTGTCAAGATTGCTGCCGACATCAAGAATAGTTCAAGAATTCGTCAAGATTGTCAAGAATAAACTTCCGTTGGGCTAATGTGGAAGAATATGTGGTGGTTAAAAATATTCTCTCTAATTATGAAGAAGATTTGGAGCATAGTGTTAATATGAGTAAATCTGTATTATCCTTAGTTCCAATGTATACAAAGAGCAAAGAAGTATTCAAAAGTTATTAGGTTAGAAATTTGTAACCCTCATGCTATTGATTGGAAGGAAAAAAAAAAAAAAGATATGTTTTGCTACTATCAAAGAGAAGAGTTTGGTAGAAGCTACAATTATAGAAAGAGAAGCTCTTCTCTGATAGAGGTAAGGAAGTATTAATAAAGACAGTGGTTTTAGCTATTCCAATCTATACTATAAGGATCTTTTGCTTTTCGACCCTCTTAGGAAAATATCTCTAATCAACGGTGGCTAAATTTCAGTAGAGAGCAGTAATGATGAGAAAAACATTCGTTGGAAGACGTGAGAGAAGTGTATTCCTAAAAAATGGGGGAGGTAAAGATTTTTGCAATATAGAAGCTTTTAAATCGGACTCTTCTTAGAGATAGAGATTACTTGCTGCATCTAATTCTCTAATGGCAAGAGTTTTGAAATGCTAAATCTTATTCGTACACTTCTTTTTTGGAGGCTTTGTTGGGTCATAGTCCATCTTATATTTGGCAGAGTATTTGATGGAGTGGAGAAGCACACTTATTGTGGCTTAGATATAAGTTTGGATGTTATGGTATATATATTTTTAAGGATTATTAGTTGCCTAGATTGTCTATTTTCACACTTATCACTTCGTACAACTCTAGTTCTCAAAATTAGTTTTATCTCTAATTTTATTCTTGACAAGCCATGAAGGTGGAATAGAGAGTTTTTTTGAATATTATTGTTACATGTGCATACTACATTTAGGGAGAGATGGAAAAGACCAATAGAAAGAGCATTGAAACTTAATGTGGATGCCAATATCAATCAAGAGTTGAGAATTACTGGGATATGTGCAGCTGTTAGTAGAGATGTCATCAAATAGGCCAGGCCAGCTGGCCCATTTTAGTGCAGCCCTACGCGGGATGCGGGCTGGCTTAGCATGGTCCATGAAATTCGCATGGCAAAATTTGGGCTGTGGAAACTAAATACCAAGCCCAGCCTAGCTTATAGGTCTGCCCAAAATCAAACTAAGATGGGCCAAGATTGGCCTATGGGGGGCCAGAACAGGCCAGCTCGTGGGCCTAGATACGTAAGCCCAGCGTGACCTATGAATTTTCGTAGACCAAGACGGGATGGGCTGAATATTAGGCCGCCCAAATTGACACTTCTTTTTTTTTTTTTTTTTGCTAAAAGGGACCCCTGGTGACAACAGGGGGGAATTCATTAATAAGTTAACAAATAAAAGAGGTGAATCGGGAAGACAACTCACCTAAGCAACCAGAAAAAAGATAGATAAAAAAGACCATAAAAAAGGACAAAAGGGCCAAAGCAGACCTCCACAAAAATACTGAACGACATTACATGCTTAAACCAAAGATAACATCAAGGTTTACCATCCCAACTTTAATGAAACCAAAGATGTAATTAGTGGCTGACCTTCTTGCAAGATTGTGGGCAACGTCATTACAGCATCTTGGGATCTTGGCAGCTTCCCAGAGAGAAAAAATATAAGAACCTGCAGAGCTTGAGATAAAAAATCTTGAGCTTCCCAAGGATAGTTGACAGAGTCATTATTGACTAGAGAGTTAATCACAATACTCACAAATCTTGCACCAAGCTTTCTGGAAAGCTTTGTTGCTGTTAGGATTGGGCAGCTTCCCCTAAAGCTAGGTCGGAGAAATTCCATTTTTCTGTGAGCATACCAACGATTGTTCCAGTCTCATCATGTGTTATAGCAGCGGACACAGTGAAGCTAGTTCTAACCACCGCATCTACATTTAATTTAATCCACCCAGGTAGTGGGGGATTCCAGCGTTCCAATCTATTTACCCCAAGTTGCACATCAATGGCATTCAGCATTTCCTGGTATTTAGACTTAACAGTTGCCATCAATCTTGGAGCTTATGCTCAGACTGCGCCATGAATAATACTATTCCGCTCTTGCCAGACTGTTCAATTATCACAGATGCAAATAGTAAGGATTGATGATACTGAAAATTTCGAAAAATAAATTTCTGCAGTTTTGTAAACAAATCAAGAACGCAGCGGAATTGGTATTTTAAAATTTTCTTGAAATTTTACAAAACAAAATAAACAGGATCATTGATCTAACATAAATCAATTCATGGATCTTGGTTTAGATAATACCTAGAAGCGCTTCACAACCATTGAGCCTTCCCGTCTATTCTCTGGAGCCCGTTGAATGATCCGGTGTGTGGGCACCTTCTTGATTCCCAACGAGAGATGAGCGGACGATCCGGAAGACGCTCTTCTTTCTCCTTGATTGCACGTCTACGGCCATGGGTATCTCTCCCTCGGCGGCCATGAATGCACACGAGACTTCTCCCGCAGCGGCTCGTCACTCTCACTCTCTCTTTTTCTCTCTATTTCACTCCAAGCACACTTATTATGCTTGTAGTAGGCGTGTAGCTCTTGTGTACAGGCTTAGGAGAACTTTTCTCTTAAGTACTAGAGAGATGTAAACCCTAATGGGCTTATTGGGCTCAACTGACCATCCAATTAGTATTGGGCTATGTGTGAGTTAGACAGGGGACCTTATGGATCCAAATAGTCTAAGCTCTAATGGGCCAACTGCCCACTGGCATAATTAACTCTTAATTATGTATGGGCCTTGTCCATTAATATTGGGGCACTCCACTATAGGCCCAATATTGCACTCTTAGACTAGATGTCATATATTTTCTATGAAGCTAATTAACACTTTAATTAACTTGATCCATTTAGCATATATTATACCTGCAGATATAACCCCGATGCAAGTGAAATTACCGTATTACCCCTCTAATACATGTTTACTTTTGAGTTGCCATTTTTCATCTAATAGATAATAATTGACTACGGTATTTGTAACTGCCCATACAAACACAGTCAAATTCACAAAGTGAATACTTGGCGCCTGGTTTTTATTATCCAAGTCCTTGAAAAAACTTAAAGTGACATTATGGTGTCCAAATCATGAAAGGCGTTCTCGTCAATTCACAAATCTTATCTTCCAAGATACCGAAGTTCGAACCATACAATCGGAACTAGTCCTTTAGTAAGTCAAAAAGATAAAACTCATGAAAGCAAGTCCGACAATCACTAGGATTAAGGTAATCTTGCAATAATGCTAGATTAGTGAAAGATAGAATATTGAGTTACGGCACCTAACCTCAAATTCTATTTTCACTTGGTCTAGTTCAATGCACTTATAACTTTCTTATAATGCATTAGTGTTTTTATCCGAAGTCAGACACTTCGATGATTGGAGACTTCATCAATCCCGTTAAAAAACAACACTACAGTCTATAACAAAATAAAGTATTCCATCTTTATTTGCAGAATATGAACTTTTAATTTAGACATAATGAAATAAAGAATTTAGTCTCTCACATGTGAACACTTCACACGAATAATTCTTTATTACTCATTATTAGTCATGGAAACTTTTAGATATTTGCATAATAGAAAATATAAACATCACATGTATATAATTGGGATATAATATGGAATTTATGAACAACAAATAGATAACACTTAAATCCAATAAATATTGTTTAAAATGCCAAACAAAGAAACTGCTTTCTAGGGCATATTCCCAACAATCTCCCACTTGCCCTTTAAAGCAGATGTGACATATTACGCTGTCACGTTCCTTCTACGTGATCCTCAAATACTTTGATTGCTAAAGATTTGATAAATGGATCAGCAAGGTTCTTCTGCTA
>JXTC01000921.1:6668-48810 GCA_002914845.1 Trema orientale
ACAATAATATTCACAAATAAGAACAAAAAGGTATCGATTTGAATTATTAAATTGACACAAATTCAACCCTTATATCTAATTTGATCGAAGTCAGAAAAGTTCGCAAACTAAACAAGGTGTTTTATCCAAACATAAATTAGATAAATAAATTAGTACTTTTTCTTATGTAGAATAAACAAGATATTCTTGTTCAAACATAATTAATTAGAGAAATATAATTAATACTTTTTTTCCTTGCTAAATCTTCTTCTTCTTACTTTCTTCACTTACCATCATTTGTCTTTTAGAAGTGTTAGAAACACTACTAACGCCATATGAGGTTTCAGTCTATTACTGCATAATTATAACTAATAAATTGGATCTAACATGAAATCTCATCTTAATCCCACATTAATAGATTGACAACTTGGTGTTAAGGTGCCCCCATAGCATTATTACTCTAATAATTGTTTGTTCTATTATTAAAATGTGAGATATTTGAGTGAACTCTATATGTCAAGTAATAAGACATAATGTTGGAAAAGAAAACATTGCCAACATTTCTCCAAATCTTATGTAATGAGAACGTTGTTTTTATTTTATAAATTAAAGAATAGAATTATGTTTCCTTTAAAAGTATAGAATTGTGAGAAATAAAATGAAAATAACAAAAAATCTAATTGGCCACAAAAAATTTAAAAGGGACTCTTAGCAAAATGGTCAAATTTTGGGCCATTTAAAATAATTGTTCGTTTTCTAAATATTGTAGCAAAATAGCTAGTATTCCAATTAATATACTAAGTGTGAAATCCGATATACATACAATGTAAAAACTGAAAATAGTATATAAATGGATATACTAAACGTGAAAAAAATATACTCAGTCAGTAACTATAAAAATGAAAAAAAAAATGCAATGTAAAAAAGGGATATTCGTTCTAACTTGGTTAGTAGTTTTTTATTTTATTAAAAAAAATTAACTAGTTAGGGTTTAAAACCATATTAAATGTATTTTTGATAAACAGTAAAAAAATTATTGTATTTTTTGCTATATTAATAGGGCTTCTTACAAAAATCCAGGTCTAAAAGTTTAAAAATTGAAAAAAATCGGATGGGTTAAGTTTTTTTGAAAAATCTCATAATTATTTTTAAAAAATTCATTTTTAAAAGTTTATTTAAGAAATACCACTTTTTAAATTTATGTTTAAAATACCACTTTTCTCTTCAAAATGTTTATTTCTCAAAGGTGCTCAAGGTAACCAATCGAGTTATTTAAGATAATTAGACCAGTTACTAAACCATCAATTAGTAAAAAATGGTATTTTTCTAAATAAATCTAGGATTTTTCATAAAATATTATCATAATTGTGGGCCAATTTTAAATAAATTTCCAATTTTGAATACCATAGCAAAATTATATACTGATAAAATATAAAATATCTAGTATAAAAATTAATATACTCACTACATAAACTAAAGCTGATACATAAGTAGACATATCACATGTAAATACTTAGTCATTTAAGTAATAAATAGAGAAAAATAGAAACTTATTGAAACGAAGTATTAAAAAAATACATACAAACTCTAATTTCCCTTTGAATTATTTACCATATAAAATCTAAGGTAAGTCTAACATAGTCTCGTTTTTCTCCTATGGAATAGGAGAGTAATTCGTGGCCATTGGATGAGGCCTATAATGGTTCAGATTTTTGGAGGTGGGCTCAATTACACTCTTCTTCTTTTGTAGCTGCTGTTTTGTGTATTATACGCTGTAATGGAGTTAACGTTTTTTATTTTCCGTTAAGTCCCTCTAATGCCCTAAATCCGAATATGAGAACAAATATAATACCCTAAGGTGGAGATCTAAGTTGGAATAATGTCCTTTCGAGTCATATTGTGCATAAGTAAAATACCCTAGGTAGAGATCTGTGCTTATAATGGGATATGTTTAGAGTTATCTACTGCAACTAGGTTGCTGCGGCGTCTCTGTTTTTCGAATGTAAAATTCCAATCACCCCCATAACGTCTAACTACGGTACAAGCACTAGCTTCATTTCTTTCCCACGATCCCAACCTCGATTTCTTCAAATCCAACAGCAATACAATACCGAGCACCGCAAATGAATTCGTGCGTAACAATATTTGCCCATAACAAAATGATTCCGTAAAATAAACCCGATTCAAAATACTCCAATCTATGAAACGAATTTACACTTCCCACTTTACAAACATATCTTCAATCGCAATTGCACATATGCACTAATTTTAGCCTCCATTGTAACAACTATTTGATAAAGTTCACGAAAAAAATAAATATTTGGCTAGACGATAATGTTTATGCTACAGAATCATATACCCTTTTTTTCTCTCACGTTAACCCAATTAACGTCGTGCACTTCACCGAATAGAACCAAGCGCAGCTGCAACCATTTAGTAGGCCAATCTAAATTTATTGGCCAATAGAATTGTTTCGTTTGGTCTCTCATGATGAGAGAAAAAATAGGACTCTTATTCTAGACTTTTCCTAAAATCTAATCATCCTATTAATACGACAACAATTGAGTTTTAGAACTGCCCATTCCCACACACCCCCCCCCCAAAAAAAAAGTGTTTTAAGAACTGCTATTTTTTGGGCTTGATATCTACAGCCCGGCCCAACATATTTTGGGCTTCATACATATATATATATATGTGTGAGCCATACTATAAATTCGCTCACTTTCATTGGGGTGTAGTATTTTTCTTGCTGTTTACTCCATCTTCTTCTCCTCTCGTCTCTGAGAATCGAACTAAGTCTCTGCTACTGCGACAATGGCTTCCGCTATGGTAATGGACCCAAAACCCTCGCTGGAGCCACCGGCGTCTTTCCCGTCGACGAGATCGGACCTCCAAATTGGCCTCGGCGACCAGCACCAGTCGTCCGACGAGGACGATCTCTATAGCCGCCTCAAGTCGCTGCAACGCCAGCTGGAGTTCATTGACATCCAGGAGGAGTACGTCAAGGACGAGCAGAAGAACCTCAAGCGCGAGCTCCTTCGGGCCCAAGAAGAGGTCAAGAGGATCCAGTCGGTGCCCCTTGTCATCGGCCAGTTCATGGAGATGGTTGATCAGAACAATGGCATCGTCGGCTCCACCACCGGCTCCAATTACTACGTCAGGATTCTCAGCACCATCAACCGCGAGCTCCTGAAACCCTCTGCGTCGGTTGCGTTGCACCGCCATTCGAATGCCCTTGTTGATGTTCTGCCCCCTGAGGCCGACTCCAGTATCTCGCTTCTTAGCCAGTCCGAGAAGCCGGACGTCACCTATAACGTATGCCCCAATTCTCAATTTATGTTCAGAGTCCTTAATCTGTTTTTTTATTGATTGGGATTTGATTAGGGTTTTCAAAAATTGAATTTGGGGATTTCACCTTTCTGGGGGCAATCTAACCCTAGCTTGTTTGAAATTGAAAGTTAATCAGACTTTAGGGTTTTCGAATGCTTGCAATTTCTTTTTATGCTTGCGAATTTCTACTGTTCTATTTGTATCAGTTGTGTTTCTAGGGCTCCAATAATTGGTACTGGAAATCTTATCCTCCTACTATATATTGTTTATTAGGATTTGATTGGGGTTTGCAGAAAATTGTAATTTAGGGATTTCACTGGGTACTCTAACCTAGCTTGTTTGAGTTGAAATTTTTTCATTATTTAGGGTTTTCAACTTCGTTCAAGTTGCGAATTTTCACTGTTCCTATGCGACTTGAAAGAAACTCGACTTAGGAAAAAACATATCTTGCATATATTCCATTACTCTAAAAAAGGAAATGGGTAATATACAGAGGGATGATGATGGAAGTATGCACAAAATGTAGTGACATTATGTTTGTAGGTGTCATTTGTTGTTCCTCTTTCTCTTATCATCTGTTATATTCCCCTTAGATATTTGCTCCCACTTCCCATCACTATTGGTGATACTGATGTTTTATTTTTTCTGATGGATTAGGATATCGGTGGATGTGACATTCAGAAGCAAGAAATCCGTGAAGCAGTGGAATTACCGCTTACTCACCATGAGCTATACAAACAAATCGGTATAGACCCTCCACGTGGTGTTCTGCTCTATGGCCCCCCTGGCACGGGTAAAACTATGTTAGCCAAGGCTGTTGCTAATCATACAACAGCTGCTTTCATTAGAGTTGTTGGTTCAGAATTTGTTCAGAAGTACTTGGGTGAGGTAAGGACTCTACTTCGTATGTCTTTTTTTTCTCAAATTTTTTGGGGTTGCGTTTTTCTTTTTATCCTTGTTAATTACATGAGAACATTTTATTATTAGTATTATTTTTTTTTTTTCAATTAAAAATTTTCTTGATGTACTAATTGTTTGAGTTATGGAAGTTTAGTTGGACATGTTTATCAAACACGGTTCTTCTAGGAAATCATACTTTTATACCTCTTGTTGTTGTTAAGAGAAGATTCTTTGGATGAGATTGCAAGTACTGTTCTATTTTGGTTTCTTCACACTGAATCCTCAATTTTCTGGGTTCATCTTAAATTACATATGCTTGTGCAAACACTAATGTCTCTTCCCCCCCCCCCCCCCCCCCCCCCCCACCCCCCTCCCCCCCCCCCCCCCCCCCCCCCCCCCAACCGTCCCCCCCCCCCCCCCCCCCCCTCTCTCTCTTTTTCAGGGGCCACGAATGGTTCGTGATGTCTTCCGTCTTGCCAAGGAGAATGCACCAGCAATTATTTTTATTGATGAAGTAGATGCCATAGCTACTGCTAGGTTTGATGCCCAAACTGGAGCTGATAGAGAAGTTCAGCGTATACTCATGGAGCTTCTCAATCAGGTAGAATTGGAAAATATATAGATCCTGAAAAAAGTATTTTTGATTACTTAAACTGTCAACCCTTCCTATACTATATGTGCAAAGGCCTTATTCCCATATGATGGACTATTTTTATTTCTGAAACAGCTTTTTGTTTATCTCTGTGTATACCTACCTTCCAACTCTTGTAAAATTTTGCAAGTTATTTTCAGATGGATGGATTCGATCAAACGGTGAATGTGAAGGTTATAATGGCTACTAATAGAGCGGACACTTTAGATCCTGCACTTCTGCGTCCTGGACGGCTTGACCGAAAGATTGAATTTCCTTTGCCTGATAGGAGACAGAAGAGACTTGTCTTTCAGGTAAGTTCTGTGTACATGGGTATATGACAACGAGCGATGAAATTTTAATCACTTTAAGGGTGTCGTTGTTCGCCCTTTTTACTCTCAACCTTCAACTTCTGCATTACAAACCTTGATACACAAGTCTCTGACTTCCTCAAATCTTGACCTTCTGCATTATGTGGGCTAGCTACTTTTCCCTTGATCTTTTATTGAATAAAAAGTACAGTTGTACTGGAAACTGTTTGGAACTCCTGCCTTCTTCAGGGTGGCAATGAGTACACTTCTGTTGATAATTTCTGATCCAGTGATTGATTGTCTCTTTCATATTAACGTCAAAATTTCCTCTATTTCGGTCAAATTTGATTTGAAGGCATATTCTTTTTACTTGCACATGACATGCATACCTTTACCCAGTAATGATAATAATAATTAAAAAAGAGTCTTGATAATATCTGCTTCTGTTATTTTCTTTGATTTCATCTCCTCTCACATTGGCAAATAGTTTTGAATTCATCAAAGTTGATTCGACTTCACCAATTCTGTCTTTATATTACTGTCAGATTTTCCTTTATATTTGGTCAAATTGGACTTGAAATCAAGTCAATAGTCTGCCATACTTGCACATTACCTGCGTACCTGCTTATTATAATAATAATAATAATAATAATAATAATAATTAAATAATCATGTATCTCTGTTATTTGTCCATAATTAAATAATCATGTATCTCTGTTATTTGTCCTAATGTTTTGCTTGTAGTGATTTTGAGCAAGTTACTGCAGTTTTTTCTGAAAGTGTGTGTATATGCGATGTAATAAACCATATTTGTTGATTGTACAGGTTTGTACAGCAAAGATGAATTTAAGCGATGAGGTTGATTTGGAGGACTACGTCTCACGGCCTGATAAAATCAGTGCAGCTGAGGTTAGTTGACAGTTATCTCTTATACCTGGGTTTTCTGTATTTTTCTTTGAAGGAAAGGAAAGATATATTTCTGTTGGCAGCTAAACCAATTATATCGACATTTCTCTTTGATGATATTGATATTATTAGATTAAGTTAGTGGCATTCCTGCCAGGTTTAACGACTTAAATTATTTTTTCTTGATTCTTCGTGGTAACTCTTTAATGGATCTATACAGATTGCGGCTATATGTCAAGAAGCAGGAATGCATGCTGTTCGGAAGAACCGGTATGTAATCCTTCCAAAGGATTTTGAGAAGGGTTACCGAACAAATGTGAAGAAACCCGACACTGATTTTGAGTTTTACAAGTGAGGAGGTGCTGAAGAAATTATGTTGAACTTTTCCTGGTGCTTTCTATGTCTGGGGATATTGTTTACTCAAACTGCTGAACTTACTCGTGTTTAGTATGACTTGTTTGAACTCTTATTTCTTTTCCCCTCTTTTCAAGCAAACAGAAGAAAATTTGCTTCTCGTTTCATTTGAGAAATTAGGGAAAATATGCATCCTAATATGGGAAATTTGAGGCATATGCTCATAAAGAAAAACATTGGAAAAATATGCATATCGATGAAAATACCCTTAAGAGACAAACTTGGTTAAATATGCATGTTAAATAAATTTGTTCAAATCTTCAAAAGAAATTTGAAAGTCAAGTTTAAAGATAATGAGTATGATTTAAAATAGTTTATTATCAAATTTAGAGATTTTATGAGGTATGTGTTAAAAATTATTTTTATATTAATTTTTGCGAGTTATTAACAAAAAAATTTGCAATAATTATTGAAAATTTAGATGGTTTTTGATGAAAATGGTATTCTTGATTAAATTTTGATGAAAATGATCATTTTGATGGTATATTTTCGATAATATTTTGCTGTAAGTGATATTTTTGATTTTTTTGGATGTTATTTTGATAAGTGGTATTTTGAATGATATTTCAACTAAAATGATATTTTTGATAATTTTGAACGTAATTTTGACATTTTTTATAATATTTCGATAATTTTTGACAGTTTTGCAAATTATGATTAAAAAAAATGGTAAATATTAATTCAAATTTAATTTTTTCACATAAATTATTCCATAACATCTCGAAACTTGATAATAAATTTTTTTAAACTATACCTATTGCATTTAAACAATGAAATTTTAATGATTAATTATGTTTGAGAAACAAAATATGAATGAGATGAGATAGGTTAAGAGGCATATTGGATGAGAACTAATTATTAGGGATAGTTTAGACTTTTTAGGTCGGTATATGTATATTTTACCAAGTTCTATTGAAGGGAGCATATGCCCAAATTAGGCATGTATTTATGTATATTTTATATAATTTCTCTTTCATTTTTTTTAACGTTTTCTACTCTATACTTCCTTCATTTACCATGTAGGTTGTTATACGTTATTCATTTAGTGGGTAAGGGTTTTTGTGATGTGGCTTTGCTCTGTCAGTTTGGACGAGCTGTTGTGAGTTTTACACTGATAGGGCCCTTTATATTTTGATAATGCTATAGGGTCCCATATTGCCCAACACCATATGATATATTAGTCTTTTATTAGTTAATTATAGTTTTCCTTTCAAGTGGGGTTTATGTGGGACGTTTATTAATTAAAATCACACAATAACAGACTGACACGTCCTTTGAACTATTTGGTTCTATAACCTTTCCTAAACCTTGGATTTAAATTCTGACCTTTTCTTTTTTTCTTATTTTATTAATTTTTTCATTTTTTTTGGTGACATAGCGTAAAAAAGTCAAAAATGCCCCAGTCGAGTCCTTTCAACTGGTCCAATCGGACTCGATTGGGTCCAATCAAGTCCAAACTTGTCTGAATCCAATCAAGCTCAACTAGTGACGAAAATTTTCCTAAATCGTTATTTTCAAGCCAGAAAATCGCGATTTTAAGCTTGAAATCGCCATTTTCATGCTTGAATTCGATTTAAACTCCTTGAATCTGAAAAACTCAAACTATAAACAAGATTTTAACTTATCCAAATATTAAATCTTGATTTTTTAAGAAAAAATTGAGATGATTGTAAGTTTTTGGAGAAAGTGCATATGATTGGGAATATAAAAACTTCATTAAAAAAAGTTATTGAACTAATTATCATTTTTAAAAGGTTATGGAACTAAAAAAAACGTCATTTAAACCTATATAACTAAAAGATCCCACGTTCTTGTGGTATTGTGACGCCCCACATTGCTCTTACATTTTAGTTTCATTTCGCTTGTAAAGGATGATGTCCCTTATTATGATGGGCCATGTTTATGTTGTGGTGTGGCCTGACTTAGATGTATAGTTCAATCATACAAAGCAAGGAGAACGCCAAGTCCTACATATAATCTTATCATAGAAATTGGCATAGAGATTCATGGATTACTTATCTATAAGTAATATTTTTTCTAGCCGTTAAATCATTATTTGAGTATTTGGAAATTATAATAATCATACTAATAATAATACATACAATATTTGTTGCTCTTTCTCTCTTACCTTTTTTTTTTTTTTTTTTTGGGTTCAAATAATAGATAATGCAATAGAGCATTTATAGATACATTTCGTGAATGTATGCATTTTTCTCCATTGATCTGCCTTTTATTTAGGGATCACATTTCTATGTACTTGTAGTTTGTGGCTAACTTGACTGGTTCCTTTTTAATGGGTCTCTTGTATGGTTTTGGGGAGGTAGTGGTGGTTTCCCCGGCTGGAGATGCCAATTGCCAAGTACAGAGTAGAGCCAAATTGTAGGGTTGTTATCACTCGATGTTTGGTAGCTAAATCAGGTTAAGGGTCTTGTCATTGGATCCGTTTGGACCGAAATTATTTGACCATGAGGCCTATGCTCTTAAGGCAGTTATTATTTTCTTGCACTAGGAAACTTCAAGAAGGGAAATAATCGAAGCACAACTAACCAATTCAACGTATCTCTTATGTTCCCAACTATCTCGCATTGATAATGAAAGATTATTTCCTTATTCATGCAATTAACGAACCTAAAAAAGAAAAAAAAAATATAAAGAACAAAAAACCAAAGTTTGCCCGAAAAGAAGTAGGAGACTTGTTTCAATCAGAGCAAGAGTAGAAATTGCCTTTAAAGAAAACTTAGCAGGGGAAGATTCCAGAGGTACTAAAAGACACCAGATATAATTTGTCACATACACCAAATTCGATTAGAATGATTGACTATATAGTAGCCGTCGTCTTTGTCTGTTGCCTTGTGTCTTTCTCCACCGCCACTCTCTCTCCCTTTATTAATTTCTCGGTTTTTGGTCTCTTTTTATGAGTGTTATGTTTTGTTTTTCTTTTTCAAAGGACTTCTTAGTTCCTCATATTAGTCTTGAGCATAATCGCCATTATTAGTCTCTCCCTCTTCATTTTCATTTAAACCAACCATTCTTAATTAGTGACATATTCATCCATGAGATGGATTCTCTGCCTTTCTGCATGTACCTAGCAGCCTAATATTCATATTTGTTTTGTGCATATATTTTGCTTCTGCTTTATGCCTATTACCTTAAGCTTTTCGGGTTTGATTGAATAGAGGTCCTACATTACCACCTAATTAGTTTATATATGCATTCTTGACCTTAAATCTAATAAAAGATGCTAGTACAAGGAGTCTATATAATTTTTTATTGTTCTTTTACTTTTAGTTAACAGGGCCCGACCATGTGGTGAAATTTTCTGTTGACCTTTATACAGAAAGGCATATTATTAAAGGAGAAATTCAAAACAAGATTCAGCTCAGTATTATAAGGATGATTAGTTATTATATTGTACACTTTATAGTATATGTGTTTAAATTAATACACCAAAACCCAATATTCCGCAATTAATTTCCTTCTTCTGTATTTTTAGCAAAGCATAATCCTAAATCAATGCCATTGGGACCACAGGTTTGACTCACCTCGTGGTATAGTAGGTAAGCTATCAGTCATGTGGATCTTCCTTTTTTCGCCGTGACCTCATATGGATCGAGCTTGTATATTAATAACCAACAAAAGAAATAAATAGAGCGTGTTCATTAATTAAGTTAATTAATTTGCATATATCAATTTAAACTCGAGAAACAACATAATGAAAGAGGACCAAATAAAAGTTAATAAAACCTTCATCATTATTACTTTTTTTTTTTTGGGGAGAAAAATGACCTTTCTAAAGATAATTAAATTAATTTAACGAAATGATAACGTACCCTGTTCAAGTCAAAAACACATTTTGATTTTGTTTAAAGCTTACTCAATGTTGAGCTCAATCTTGGCACTTGATCCTAGGTACTGTAAAAAGCTTATCAATCAATCTGAGATGACTCACTATGTACCTATTATATTTAAAAAATTTTAGATTTTAAAAATATGTAGTTTATGAGTTCTTATACAGATGAAAATGAATGATCTGGGTTTCGGGGTTTGGATGGGAATAAAGTTGAGTTCCCATGCATTAGTACCACTTCCTTCCCATAATTCTATGCACGAGTCACCTCCAATAAAATAATTACATGTAATTAAAGTTTTTATTTTGGAGGTTGCAAAGTGTATAATATTTAATTTTGTAATATCAAATAGGGACTACATATGAATTCAATATATATTTTTCAAATTAGTGTGGTGAATCTTATTCCTTAGTTTTATTTATTTATTTTTATAATTTTTTGGAATAGTCAGACAAGCTTCTGACTGCAGCACAAACTGTACTTGACTGCCACGCTGTGAGAATCATTCCCTCGTAATTAAGATCAACAGTTAGAATATTAACTGATCTTGGATATAATTAATGTGGGATTCGCATGCTATTTTCCATATTATTTTGCCTTATTATACTTTTGCTAACATATGCCCTTTAAAATAATTGTGAAATAATAATCGATGTTGATTTTTTTTTTGGTTTAAATTTTTGCATGTTTATATAAGAATATTATTTGACCCAAAAGAGCGGGCCATCTCTATAGAGACTATATTTATATTCCACAAACACAAGTATTGAACTATTACGATGCTTTTTTTTATACCCCAAATAAAAAAAAAAAATTGACCTTAACACTGCTGTTGATCCATATAACTTAATCAAAATATAAATTCAAAATTGTGCCCATTAAAAGAATATTCAAAATTGTGAAACTTACTTGAGTGTTACATTTCTACGTAGTCTTGTTTCATTATTGATATGGAGGCCGACATGCTGATCATGATGTGATTTGTGGCCATGCCATTTTCCCTTTTTACGTACGTCAGGCAAAATATAAAATATGTTTTAACAAAACAAAAACAAAAATAAAAACAAAATATATAGTAGGAAATGTTGGATGTTTAATGGGTATTTCTCATACGGCCAACTCGATGACCCCAAATGGTAATCATGATAGCTCTAAATAAAGTTGAGACATCATTATAGAGGTTTTCTTTTATGGGCTAGAAAAGCTTTAATAATTGATCATAGAGGTTACAATGTACTTCACATTCATTGTTCTTGTTTTTATATATTTATTTTTCATTTTACAAATCTATAATATGTTTAGTCGGGTTGCAAACATAAATTATCTGATTATAGGATCAAAAAACATGACAATTTACATACCATATTAGGCGGTATTAAAAAAATTTGACTACTTAGCTTTATAAGAAATTTACATTAATTAGGACAACCAATAACTTTTCAGTGATAAAAGACTACCCTTCAACGATTCTACTAAAGAAAGCCTTAATTGCCATGCTACTTAAATGAAGTTACCTAAATGTTCATATGCCTGAACACCGGAAGAAAATGTTCGAAAATTTTCAAACGGGTTCGGAAACAATTACAAATAAGTAGCCATATATTTGTTCTTTGGGTGGGTCTATTGCCACCCCTCTGTCCACTCTCTCCACACCTCTTTTTAGTAATTTTTTTTTTACTAATATAACCTTAAATGAAATTACTTTCTAGTACATAAATTATATTTTAAAAAAATTATTTACGCAGTCTCCACTCTTCTCACCCTTAGTAAAATACATCATTTATCTTGAACCCTAATTCTTTTGATGATTACATCCTAATTAAATTTTTTTTTGAATTAGCCAACTGGGGTTAGCTCAGTTGGTCCAAGGCTTATGGGATGTGTGTGTGAGTTTGGAGAGTCAGAGGTTCAAGCCTTGGTAGAGTGTGTGTGTGTTATTTTCCTTTAATTTGTAGCAAGTGGTGGTCATTAGTTAAGCCTCACTTTTTAAAATTTTTTTTTTTTTTTTTAATTATTAGACCTGTGTCCTTTCTTTATTAATCTACTCCATTTGAAATCTCTCTCTCTCTCTCTCTGGTAGAGTGTGTGTGTGTTATTTTCCTTTAATTTGTAGCAAGTGGTGGTCATTAGTTAAGCCTCACTTTTTAAAATTTTTTTTTTTTTTTTGAATTATTGTATAAGAGTTTACTAATTAAATTCATTCCATTGCAAGGCATTGGTTTTTTTACGAATCTGCCATATCCGACATCTCAAAGGATCAAAGGATTATATATATACATCTATATATATATGTCAATAATATTGAGTGCGTAGTTTCTATTCTCTCGTAATGGGTGTAAGTAGGAAAAAAAATTAGCGCAGTAGAATCATAATTGAAGAGAAAATATCCTTTATATTAACTAAAGCATATACGCATTTCAAAGGATTTATATCTATTTGTATATAATATATATATATGATAATAAATTTTCCCTTCTCTGGTAAATAGTGTAAGCGAAAAGAGATAAAAGAAAAAAAAAAGAAAAAAGTGTTAGTACCCAGGAGAGGAAAAGAAAGAAAGAAAGAAAGAAAGAAGGGAGATGAATAGATAAAGAATGAGAAAAGTGATGAAGAATAGGGTGAGGAGAGATTAGACAAAATTAATTTAAAGGATATTTTAGGAAAAATTAGGGGTATAGAAAGTATAAATTAAAATTTTAATTTTAATTAGAGGTGTGGTTTTAGAAATAGTGTAGGGAGAGTAGACAGAGGGGTGGCGAGAATAGACAGATGGGTGTCAATAGAGTCACCTTTGTTCTTTTGTGTTGTACAAAAAATCAATTCACATCGAAAATATTTGACTAGGATTGTAAATTTATAGATCAATGATTTCCACCCTGTTCAATGCCCTACTTGAACTCTATTTTTTTTGATAACGTACTACTTGAACTCCGGTTGAGCGTAAGAGTATTTTCGGGTTTTTAATATTTCATTAAAAAAATATGATTTTTTTAAAGGTTTTTTTTAAATGATTTTTTTAAAATGTTTATATATGAGTAGTTGGCTTATTTTTCACTATAACCTATTCAATATGGTAAAAGGAAAATGATAATATGCTATTTTCTTTCTCTGTGTACTATGATCTCATTGTTGGTTTGAAGAAATTCCATTGTCGCTTGGGCTTGAAGATAAGGTTTTCAGATCAAACAGGTGAAGGGTAGTTGGTAATAAATTAATATGGAGAAAAAAAAAAAAAAGTGGGGGAGTAGTTGGATCAAGGTTCGTCTTGAAGCCTTCAAGAAAAAGTACATGTCATCGAGCTGTCCTTTACCCACTACTTTAACTACGACATATATTATTTCATAAATGAGAAAATAAACAATTGTTGTACTTATCAAGCTAGCTAGGATTTTTATTTTAGTATCATAGAGAATCATTCCATTACTAATATTTATATTTTATTCCTGTTAAACATTTGTCCACCTGGGATTTAATTAAGACTGAGTACGACATTAGACGTTTTTTACAAATTGTTTCAATCAATCAATAAAAAGAAGCTGCGACTTTTTTCTTTTTCTATTCATTTTTATCGTATTGATATAAGGGGTACGACTTTAGTTTGCAGTATTCAAAATTGGCATAATGGCTAATCCACTAATAAAAAAATGGCATAATGACATGCAATTTCAAAATTTCAAAAACTGCTCTCATCAGAATTCACACTAATCAGGAAACCTCTTTGACTAAAAACCTACTCGAACTACTCGAACACGAAGCCAGAATAAAAGGGTGTCATTTTGAGATAGTATTTGAAAAACCAACCCACTTTTTAGGCCCCGATCCAATCCATGTGGTTAAAGCATTAAAAAAAATGTGAAGCCAAAGGCACTTGACCATAGTAAGCTTTAAGCCTTTGACCAAACAATTCCAAGCTAAGAAATAAAGGCATGCACACACAATCAAGTAAAGCTATAACATGTCTTTCTTTTTTCACTCGATTGAAAGAATTTGAACTTAGAATCTTCTATTTCAGAGGAAAGAAGATAATTACTAGATAATATGCATGCCATCATAAAGACTAGCTAATACGTCTTATTTTTTTACTCGAGAGTGATGAAATTTGAACTCAGAATCTTTTATTTTAAAGAACATAAAGATAATCACTAGACAGTATACATGCGATCATAAAAACTAGCTAATATATCTTTCAGTTTGACAAAAAAGAGTGCAATTCGTTAATGTCCATTTTTAAACGTGGAAAACAAAATTATTTTGCTTCCAACAGTGTTTATATGTGTTTTATAGAACCAATTGTTATGCTTATTAATTGTGATCGGGATTAAAATTGATTTAAACAAAGTTACACTTCCAGTATTACGTGAGAGATTCATATAATAAGCTAGAGATACACCAACCCTAGATTTATCTAAGTAGGTCATATCATACTCTGCTCCTTAACCCTTTTATTCGGAAAAAGACTAATCTTTTTTGTTATTTGAACAAAATAGATGTTAAAGATTTTGTTTAATTTTCTTTTTTTTTTTTTCTAAAAAAGAAAAGTGGTGCATATAAAACCCGACAGCCAGGGACAAAAACCACAAGGAGCATAAACTGATACCCTCAAAAGAAAATTAAAAGGCAGAATCTTAAGAAAATAAAATAAATAAATATGAAAAAGAAAAGGTGGGCCAGTTCTTACTTCCTCTCCCATCCACATTTCACCTCACTAGCCCTACTTAAAGAGGTACAAAGTGTAAAATCTTATCAAAAAAAAAAAAAAAGAAAGAGGTACAAAGTGTTAATTTGTACTAAAACGGATTCTCATACAGTTTTTTTTTTCCCACAGTAACAGTCCCTTTCAGTTGATTGAGGAAAAAGCCAAATGGTTGGGGAATGAGCTGTCTATTATATTTTTCTTTGCTACTTATTATGTATTAGTAATTTTCTGCTTCTTAGGTGGCTATAGAGTGAGTATTAGTCAATTTGCATGAACCTATTTCACATTTCACTCTCTCTCTCCCAAAAGCCCAACCATTCTCTCTCTCTCTCTCTCTCTCTCTTCTCCACTCTCAGAGTCAGAGTCATACTGTCCACTGCCATTTTTATCTCTTAATATATTCTCTCGTCCCTTCTCTCTAAACCCTTTTATCAGTTTTAACTTCTTTGCCTCTTTTCTCTTCCTTTTTTTTTTTGGAAAAAAAAACCACCCTTTTCTTATATTCTTCCAAAAAAACCCAGTTATTTTTCTTGCAATTTTCTCTTTTAATGTCAGGTAATAAGATAAGAGATACGAGCAGTAAAGCTTTTCTACTAACTCTCTTGCAATTAATTTGCGGCTACTCAAGATGAGATAAAAAGGGTTATCCACCAAAATCTCCTTAGTGGAATCAATTTGGTTTCCTCGTATGTATCAAAAGCTAAAACATAGTTGTTGTGTTCTAATGCTGGGATCTGAAGCTCCCACTTGTTAGATTCTGCTTCAAATGTTGTTCAGAACTTTCGAGAATTACGGCGTTTTGGACCCAATGCTGGTCTCTGGGAGCTCAATGGAGCTCTAATGGTTGCTCTCGAGCTCAGCCCCTGGCTCCTCTTTCGTTTCCAGGTACCCGATTTTAGTCCAATTTGTCTATGGTGCCCACTGGGCTTGTAGATCTGAGTCATTGTGGGGAGTGTTCTTCAATTTTATGTCAAAGTTTGGAACTTTTGGCTCAGACCCAATTCTTTTCTACTCATTTGGAGACTGCTTTTGGGAAAGAAATGTGTGAAAAGTGTCGAAGATTCTCCTAAACTCACTTTGAATATGCTTGGATTTTATTTCGTATACCAACAATTTTTCGTGTTAGGTTCGATTGTGGTGAAAAAAATTGAGGACCCTGAGCATACTTCTTGCACTAACATTTCGACTTTCATTTTGTTTTTTCGTCTTGCATAAGTACAACTGTGGTTGTTAAACCACTCTTGGGTTTGTCCAATATGTTATAAAGTTTCCTTCTTTAGGTAAGACTTAATGACGATTTGTCAAGTGCTTAAGCTTATATATTTCAATAATTATAAGAAAAAAAAAAGCTTATATATTTCAACTCAAATTGTGGTAAGCAAGGGTTTTCTGGATAGGGAACATCTACTCATTTAATTTTAGGTACTTGCATAAAATGTATTTCAAGCTAATTGGCTTCCTTGAGGGTGTCAGTATAGGGAAAACCGTGTATAGTTGAATATCTATAGATGTTAGACCTTCCAAGCAGCTGAATAGCCTCAATAAATAAGGCAAGACTGCAAGAGCCCCCCTATTCTGTCATGAGCATCTTTTTGCCAACAGATGCTGAATGCTATGCTTTTGCACTTTGATCTCTGAACATCAAATTATGAATCCCTATATCTATGGCCTTTGTATATATACCGGGTGCTAGACATTCACTTGGTTTAAGTGAAAAAAGAAAGATATTTGTTTTGTGGTGCTGACTAGCTAATGAAGAATGTTCTGTTGTTCTGACTAGCTAATATTGCTCTCTTGTTTTCATTTTTGTATGCTGAAACAGGAGAAAAGTGAGGCCTTCGGATCTAACATTCTTTTTATTTGACTTCATATTCTTTGGCCAAGAACTCCCGATGAAGTTCTATTACACTGCAGTATTTCGTTTCCTTGTTTTCATTGGCATTGTTATTCCTTTGGCTATTGCTGACCTTAACTCGGATAAGCAAGCCCTTCTCAAGTTTTCTGCTGCTGTTCCTCATCGTCGGAACTTCAGTTGGGACCCTGCTAAACCTGTCTGCACATCATGGGTTGGCATCACTTGCACCAAAGACGGGACTCGTGTGCTTTCCCTTCGGCTTCCTGGAGTCGGGCTTGTTGGCTCCATCCCAGCAAACACTCTTGGTAAGCTAGATGCCCTCAGAATTCTCAGTCTTCGATCAAATCTTCTCAATGGTAAACTTCCTTCGGATATTACCTACCTGCCTTCTCTCCACTACCTATATCTCCAGCACAACAACTTCAGTGGTGAAATTCCTGCCTCTTTTTCCCCCCAACTCAATGTATTGGACCTATCAGCTAATTCCTTCACTGGCAAAATTCCACAAACGTTACGGAATTTGACTCAACTGACAGGATTGAACCTCCAGAACAACACACTATCTGGATCCATCCCTGATCTCAACATAACTGGGCTCAAGCATTTGAACTTGAGCTACAATAATCTTAATGGATCTATCCCATTGTCTCTTCAAAAGTACCCGAATTCATCGTTTCTTGGAAATCCTCTTTTGTGTGGACCACCTCTTGAAACTTGCTCCTCCATCCTTCCTCCACCTCCTTCTTACCCTCCACTACCAGCTATTCCCCAGAAGAAACAGAGCTCCAAAAAGAAACTGCCAATGTGGGCTATCATTGCCATTGCTGCTGGAGGATTTGTGCTGCTGTTTCTTTTAGCTTTTGTTATTGTTCTCTGTTGTTTCAAGAAAAAGGATGGTGGAGGTGCTAGGGTACTGAAGGGAAAAGCTTCGAGTGTTGGGAGGACTGAGAAGCCTAGAGAAGAGTTTGGAAGTGGGGTGCAGGAACCTGAAAAGAACAAGCTAGTTTTCTTTGAGGGCTCTTCTTATAATTTTGATCTTGAAGATTTGTTGAGAGCTTCAGCTGAAGTACTGGGGAAGGGAAGCTATGGTACAGCATACAAGGCTATATTAGAGGAAGCAACAACAGTCGTGGTAAAACGATTGAAGGAAGTGGTTGTCAGTAAGAGGGACTTTGAACAGCAAATGGACATTGTGGGAAGGGTTGGGCAGCACCCAAATGTTATGCCACTCCGTGCTTATTATTACTCGAAGGATGAGAAGCTCCTGGTATATGACTATGTCCCACGTGGAAGCTTGTCTGCTCTCTTGCATGGTAAGCAGATCCTGATCCTCATAGTTTCCTGGCTACGTTCTGAATGTAACTGAACTGACAGAAAAAAGTAGAAGCTTCAATATACATACAACTTCAACATACATACATGACATGAACCAATGTATGAAAGAAATATATGCCAAGGACATTCGAAAAGATTGTTTTTTTGGCCAAATCATCACTCCGAGCACTTAAAATGAATTTTTTTTAATCAGTTAACTGAGCACTAAGGCGAGTTCGTCATTGTGATATTTCACAGTTGTATTATGATTTCTTGTATTGCATTTTGATGGACTTTTTATGCATATTTTCATTCTGGTTACTCTCCTTAATCCAGTCTCTTTTCATGACTGGCATATGCATCTTCATGAAGTGATGAGTTTGTAGGCCTTCCCAACCTTCACCAATCTAATGTATTAGTGACTTGTATCAAAGTAGGCAATTCATGGACCACTTATAAGCGGAGAACTATTTCATGCGTTGCAATGTCATTGAAAATGGACGCCTGTGGCTNATTGTAAATTTTGGTTTGATACAGGAAACAGGGGAGGTGGAAGGACTCCATTAGACTGGGAATCCAGAGTAAAGATTGCCCTCGGAACTGCCAAGGGAATCGCTCATATTCATTCTATGGGTGGTCCAAAGTTCACTCACGGGAATATCAAGGCCTCAAATGTCCTCCTCAACCAGGATTTTGACGGATGCATCTCTGATTTTGGCCTGACTCCTCTTATGAATGCCCATGCCACTCCTAGGAGTGCAGGATACCGTGCTCCCGAGGTGATTGAAACCCGTAAACACACCCATAAGTCTGATGTATATAGCTTTGGCGTCCTCCTCCTAGAGATGTTGACAGGAAAAGCTCCACTTCAATCACCTGGCCGCGACGACATGGTTGATCTTCCTAGGTGGGTCCACTCCGTTGTAAGGGAGGAATGGACAGCCGAGGTTTTTGATGTTGAGCTAATGAGGTACCAAAACATTGAAGAAGAAATGGTGCAGATGTTGCAAATTGGAATGGCCTGTGTGACAAAGGTTCCGGATATGCGGCCTAGCATGGATGAAGTTGTAAGAATGATCGAAGAAATCCGGCAATCTGACTCAGAGAACCGACCGTCTTCGGAAGAGAATAAATCCAAGGATTCAACTGTGCAGACTCCGTGATTGCTTGCTTGATGTAAGTTCTTATCGTTTCCACGGATCATGAGCTGAAAATTCTTTTTCATCTCCTAAAGGGAACCAATGATTGAAATAATTATTCTATGTTTTACAAAATATGCCTGGGAAAAGTTTTTCCAAAGCATCATTCAAACCTTACTTTACATTTACATCCCTGTATCGCTTGGTCGAGTGTGAATCTGTCCAATTTTTCCATTCTCCTAGGAAGTTTAGTGCCATTATCATATTAGTTTTTTGTTTCATTTATTAGATGGAGTTTTCATTTCATGATTTGATGTAATTTGCACATAACGAATTAATTGATGGTTTTCAATCAGAAACTTTTCAGGTGTTATCCCTTCTGGGCCTTTGCATTATTTTCATATATACTTATCTCATATATACTAGCAAGCTTATTATATTTAAACAGGCAAACTTATGGCAAATATAGACATTTGTTATAAATTTAGCAAAAGTAAGATTGAATTTGCTTCATCGTTTCCACTACATTAATTGATCTAATTGGTCACTTTCAAATTAATCAAGACTTCAGTTTAGGGCTACTCTTCTATGATACCAGTTACTGCTCTATTGAATTTGCTTCGTCATTTCAACTATATTAATTATAGGGATAATATCATTTTTGTACTTTGTATTTTGATACTTTGTTTCAAATTATAACTTGTGTTTTGGTTATTATCAACATTGACCTTTATATTTGAAATCTGTTACAAATTTATACTCTGACACCAATTTAGAACAATTAATTTATTAAGATGTCATTTAAAAAATTGAAAATAAACTACATAAAAACTAATTTGAGAATAAATTTATTAAAAGATCTTGGTAAATTAACTGTTCTAAACTAGTGTAATGGTATAAATTTGTAATAAATATTAAATTTAAAGGTCAATATTGATAATAACTAAAATACAAGATACAAAATGAACAAAGTGTCAAAATACAAGGTATAAAAGTAATATTAACCATTTTCTTCTTATAATTAATCTTTCGAATTGGTCAAGACTCCAACTTATGACCGCTTGCTTCTCTATGGCACCAGTTGTTGATTTTTCTGAATTTGCTTCTTTAAGAGGCTCATCATTCTGACTTCCACATTACATTTTCATTTTCATTCTCTTTTTTTAAAAATTTTATCGATCTTGCTAATTTGTTTAAAAAGGGGTCAGAACTCACAACCGTTTCCCGCCAAGTATACTTTGCCATATATAGGTAGGTAGACACATTCGAACTCCAATGGCCCATATGAGCGGCCCAAAAGCCTCCCATCAATGACGAGAAAAGGGCATGGATAGGACTAGTTTAGCTCCGTTTGACATTTTTAGGACTGGTTAGTTAGATAAGATTTTTTAGGAGTAAAAAATAGGGTTCACAAGAGTTAAATGACTAAAAATACCCCCAGCCTAACCCCAAACATGACCTGACATGACCTTATTTGGATTTGACATATCTTTACACTTTTTCGTAAAACTCATCTCTCTCTCCTCTCTCACAATTTCTCTCTCCTGTCTCCATTTCCTCTAAAAATAAACCTCCTAAACCTGAATTCAAAACTACCTAAAAATCTCCCAAAATCACCCTAAGCTCAATACCCTCTCTGCTTGCCTCTCCATTTTCTTCACCTTTTTTTCTCAAGGAACTTTGAAACACCTGTAATGGCTAAAATTTGTTCAACCGAAGGTAAAAAGTCGTCTTCTAAGAAAATTCCAACGTTGACACCGTCGGAAAGAAAGAGAAATACACCGTCAAAGTCACCGATAAAGACTCCAGTGCTGAAGCTTGATATCCCAGACGAAAATCCGGTCGATTTGAAAAGGAAAGGGGCAAATATTGGTTCAATAGAGGAATAAAACGTTAGTTTTATATTTAATAACAAAATTCTTTTTTTTTTAATTGTATGTTAAGAAAAAATCTATCTTGAATTCATCGACTGATATAATTTCTGATTTTGGTAAAAAATTTTCCCTTTTTGGGATTTTGTTGGTAGTATTATTGTTGGTTTGGTATGGGTGTTTGTTGTTACTCATTATTGTACAGATTTTAACATGTGTTAGTTTTATTGATGGTGGTTATGGACTGAATTCATGTTGGGTATTCTTTATTTTCATCATGAGTAGAGGTCATGATGATCTTGATTCAAGCCAAGTGATTCTTGACCATAGTCAAGATTTTCTTGACCTAGGGTCATGTATCACTTGACCCTCATTTAATATTATTGCTTTATTTAACTTTATATTTTGCTATTGTTCAGCTAGGACTGTGATATATTTGTCATCAAGTATGCTGAGTTTCTGATGTCCAACAAGCCAATTACCAATATCACTGTCGAAAGGATGGAATAGTTCCGTTATAAACTTGCATGCGAGTTGTATTATCATGCACTATAGAAATATAAGAACTATGCCAAAACTAACTGATAGGAGTAACCTAATTTAGGGAAGCAAAGATAGTATTTTATTTTAGCTGTGGTTCAAACAATTACTTTTTTTTTTTTGCTTGTGGTTTCTATGGTTGTTGTACAATATCTAGTTTTTAATAATATTTTTTAGTATATTTCATAACTATCATTTTACCAAAACTCATCGATTTAGTAAATATTTCAGTGAAATTCAATGCATTTGATAAAAAAACTTTATTTATTACTACAAGTCAAACTTGACTCTATGTAGGGCTATCTTGACTTTAGGTCAAGAATATCTTGACTTTAGGTCAAGAATATCTTGACTTCAAGTCAAATATTACTTGACCCAAGGTCAAGAACTTTTTCGAATTGACAAGCATATAAAATTGTATTCAATTTTTCGATTAAAGAGATTGTGACCCAGTCAAGAAAATCTTGACATGGGGTCAATACGTTCTTAACCTAATTAATGAATTGGAAAACAAAATATAATAAAGTTTTTGACCCCAAACAAGAAAATCTTGACATGAGGTCAATAAGTTTCAATTATAAATTTAAGAATACATCACATATAACATCATGACTAAATTTCGTATACACACTTAATAACCCCTACTAAAAATGTTGTTGACTCTAAGTCAAGTATTTATTTCCTTAAGTCAATATCTTTTTTACCTCGGGTCAAGAACATCTTGTCCCCAAGTCAATAATTTCTTACCCATATTTCAAGAATTGCTTGACCCCAAATCAATAACTTCTTACCTCCAAGGCAAGAGTTTCTTGATTCAAAATTAGGATCCTTTTGTCCCATTCTTGTAAAGTAGTATGAAGATTTACTAATCGTACTATGGAGTGGAATCAGATTATGGCAAGTCTACCTGTTGTGCCATGAATTGCCACAACATAAATACTTTTATTTGACTGAGTCCCTACTGGTTGATTCAATATAATATTGACCAAAGATCAAGAGGATGTTTACATAAGATCAAGTTAGTCTTGACTGTACGTCAACATCAGTTTGACCTACCTCTTCAAGTCGATATAATATTGACTAAAAGTCAAGGGGATCTTGACCTAAGATTAAGTTAGTCTTGACCATATGTCAAGATCAGTTTGACCTACACTGTCACAATGAGATCTACAAGATATTAAGAAGATGATGAATATATCAAAACATAGAATTTTTAGCACAATAATACTTGGATTCGTATTATGATCCTCATTCAAATATTACTCACTCAATATCAACCATAAAAAATTAATCTTAAACAAAACTTCATTACTTACCTTCAAAATTTAAATAACTCCCTAATATAATCCTTATATCTTTCTAGCTGAGTTTGTTTTACAAAATAGTCAAATAGCTGTTGAGAAACACAGCTGTTAACAAAGAAAGAAAGGAAGAACTAGAGAGAGAAAGTATGAACTAAAAGAGAAAGAGAGAGAATGAAATGAAAGACAATAAGACATAGAGATGGAGCGATTAATCGGGTTAACAGTTCAGAGCTTTTAAATTCCTCTAGAGATGGAAATGAAACATCTGATCTTTAAAGAGAGAAATGAAGAAGAAGAAGAAGAAGAAGAAGAAGAAGAAGAAGAAGAAAAAGTGAGAGAAAGAGAGAGAACAAGAATGCAAAGGAAAAAGTGGTGGCAGATTGTGGAAAGAGAGAGAGAGAGGAACATTTAATGCTCCACCTACCATTTTCACTTTTGACTAAAGGGCAAGTTTGGAAACCCTTTTTTCCTCTCTACCTAGTCCTTTTTTTTAGTCCTAAAAAAGTCATTATATCATCATAGTCCTAAAAAAGACTAAAGGTCCTCAATTATTCTTATCCATGTCTTTTTCTCGTCAGCGGATTCAGGGCCAAATAATATCTTCACTATTGTAGCTCCGCCATTGCCTAAACCTTCACACAGGAGCCAATCATGCCATTTGTTGATAGCTTGTAATCCCAAGCATGATAAAGTTAAAATAAGTGCTTTTGCAAGTGTTTGTATTTTCTTTTATAAAGAAATATTTGGATTGTGACGATGTGATCTATGTTTTTTTTTTCTTGATAAATCTTTTAAGATAACATTGTGGAAAATGCTTAACATCACGATAAATTATCTATAAAAAAAATTAATTTGATTAATACTTAATAGGTATATTAACGTAGATTAAACAAATATATATTCACCAACTCACCTTAAAAAACAATATATATTCACTAATTCACCTAAAAAAACAATATACTTTAAATATTAACAAAAAAATATGATACACATAATTTTTTGTACTAGATAATTGATAGTTCATCACATAGCACCATTTTAATATTTTTCTTAGGACAAATTGTATTTTTTCTCCCGAATTACTTTAGCCCCCTGAATTATATTTTGTTGTATAAATTCTCCATGTATTACTAATTTGTTACAAAATGTATCCTTATGTTAAATTCTGTTTATAATTTAACGGAATTGCTGATATGAAAAAAGTATTTTTAATATATTTATCTATTATCAAAATTAAATTAAATTAAAAAAACTTTAAGTAAATATTTTTTCTTCTCTCTTCGCTGAGTTTAGTCTCTCTCCTCCCTTTTAGGCTGCTTTACCTTTCTACCCTTGTCGTCTTCCCAATTGAACTAATCCTAGACAATATTATGCAAAATGAAAACAAGATATTCCACTAATTTATTTGATAACTAAGGCAAATCGTATTAAGAGATAGGAAATAAATTTTGAAGATACATGATGAATGGTTTGAATATGAGAATATTGATATTTTCTATTCATAATTTTAATCCGGATAGGTATAAAGTACATATAGAGAATTTACATGATTAAAAGTCATAAACAAGCATTTTAGCAAGAATAAACTCCCTAATCCATGGAAACACAATTCCAGAATTTAGGTGAAACCCCTTAAAACTAGGAAAAAACATGAACTACTTTCATCAACTAAAATCAGGAAAAAACATGAACAAAGTATAGGTAATCCAACAAATCGTCCTCCAATCATTTTTTTTTTCGTCTTAGTTTTATTTTTTTAATCATAAAAAATAAGTATACGATGAGAACTTCAGCTTCTTCAATTTAATTTAATTTATTAAATTGAATCCATTTTCCATTCTCGGAGCGAAAATGGAGTAGATAATTTGATTTAAAAATTATCAAATCATTCTCCGAACGGTTTTTTTTTTTTTGTCTTTTTTTTACCATAAAAAATAAGTGGACGAGTTTTAGCCTTCCATGTTCAGATAATATTCATCTTATTCTTACTTGAGTAGTTGAGTTTTTGTTTTGTTTTATTTTGTTTTTTTTCATAAAGATAATTAACTATGTTGTTTAGACAATGTTGTCTGGGTCTAGTTCAACTGGGAAGAGGATGAGGGTAGCAAGGTGGTGAAGCAGCATGAAGGAAGGAGAGAGAGGGAACTAAGGGGAGAGAGAAGAGAGAAAAGAGAGAAAGAAAAAATATTTATTTAAGTTTTTTTCTTTTTTTTTTTAAATATTTTAATTTAATTTTAATAATAGATTAATATATTAAAAATACTTTGCCACATCAGCAAATCCGTTAAATCATAGACATAGTTTAATTGAAGAATATATTTTGCAATAAACTAGTAATACATGGGGAATTTGTGCAACAAAATATAGTTGGGGGCAAATGTCTACAACCCTCGTAATTCAGGGGGAAAAACACAATTTGTCATTTTTCTTAAGAAACAAAAAGGATAGGACACTCAGAGAAAATCTCTTCTTGATGAATATCAATAAATTATTCAAATAAATAAATTATTCACGTAGCACAAACATGAGTCAAATTATTTAAATAAACATTAATAAATATTACGATATCACATCATTCAAATAAGTTATTTTTCTTAATGAATAATTTATCAAGATACATAGCATTACTCTTAACATTTTTTCTTCAAATAAATATTAACAAATATTATGATACCACATCAATGATACCACATCATTCAAATATTTATTTTTCTTATTGGATAATTTATCAAGACATATAGCATTACTCTAACATTTGGAGAAAAAAAAATACTCTAAGAACATCTCAGTTGCACAAACATGTTCAAAGCTTTTTGTGTTGATTGATAGTTGTTAACGGAGGTTTTGTCAATAATAGATTTGGTAAATTTTGAGATGTGGCTTGTGTAAAAATGAATTAAATAATAAAATAAAATAAAGAGACAGGAATTTTATAGTGGTTTAGCCCCCAAAAAAGATGAGCCTATGTTCACTGTTCTTCACTATTTTCTAGAGAATTACAAGAGTTTCTCTAAGTCTCAAGGTGAGAGCAAAGAGAGAACTACAAAGAGTTGGTATTTTATAAAGTGATTATGAGATGATAAACAACGAGATTGTGCCTCCTTTATATAGGTGAGGGTGGCAGTGGCTCAATATTTTCCAATTGTGAGAACATGAAAATGCATAATCAGAATATATAATTTCGGGTAACAATACAAAATTGAGTAACAACAAGTAAATAGACTGCTTAATCTCTACTCAGAAGCTTGTTTCCCTTTCTTCGCAGTTGCCCATTTGAAGCTTTGATCTAGTTTCCTTATACTGCTGCTTTAGTTCGCATTTCCTTTATTTGAGGTAGGTCGCATTTTAATCGAAAGGAAAATATGCGATCTGACACATTTACCTTTCAACTGACTGCTACGACTTTCTTTTCTAGGCGTTAACCAATGTCATAGATTTAATATAACGTATAATGATCGAAAAAAAGAGAGCTATATAACGTATAAAGTTACTTTGCAATTTGATGAGTCATGTTTCGAGTCTGATGTATAGTTGGAAAATTGAACATGGTGATCCCCATTTTCATCCCGTTGCGTTTTTTCATGAAGAGTATGTTACTTTCTCGTTATTAAATATAGCCATGTAAAACATCTCAAAAAATATATATATATATATATTTATACACATATATAGCCATGTAAAAGGATAGACGTAATAAAAATGTGTTTTAATGACTTTGCAAAATATTAATGTCATATTATGTACGTAGAAAAGATTCCTTCAAAAGTGGTCTTTCTTTCTTTCTTTAAGGAAAATAGCTTAAAACAAAAATAACGTAAAGAAAGTATAAGAATACATTATTTCCGGTGAATGAAGATACCATTGACAAATGGGATACTTATCGTGTTTAGTCAACTACGCTATGAAGATGCTTTGCTTTTGTATTATTTCCTTCTTCTTCTTTGCGTTCTTATTGGCAAGTGGGCGAAATGAAATCGAAAACGCGTATACCATAGACCATTGCTTCATTAGTACTACTATCAATTGTTCGCACTCCATAAAATATTATTTTGAGTTTGGAACTTTGATCGTGACGAAAGATATTTAAAGAAGAACAAAAGGGACATACAGGGGACCTAGGTGAAAGAAAAGAAATAAACTAGGTGTTACAAGCCAAACAAGAGAAATATCAAGGACCATTCTGCAAAAACACGGAGAAGGGATAAAAAAAATGGGATGTTTCGTCTCTGGAGTCTTTGGGTGGTAAAGCGGTCCACGCTCGCTCACTCTGCTTCTCAGTCTCTCTCTCTGCTCCAGCTGATTTGGAAAGCTTTCTCCCGAATCCTCCAACTACCTCTCAGGTGCTCCACCTTCTCATTTTTTCTGTGTATACTTTATTGCTCTGTTTGGTTTCTCAAGAAATGCGAGGAAGGTCTTAATTGTAAACTTTTATATACAAAATGTATGTGTAACTATAAATGTTTAATGTTTTGATTAAGATTTTGGATTTGTTGCAAGAACATATATGCATCAAGAACTTTGTGGTTTTAGGGAGGTTTAAGATATAACTATTCAGGTTAAATTATTGTGATGAAGTTTGAGGATAAATGTAATATATATATGTGTGTGTGTGTGTGTGTGTGTGTGTGTGTGTGTGTGTATGTATTTAATAATAGAAAATGGTTTGGATGCATTAAGAAGCGGCTTTACCTTTTTTTGGCCGAGTTTCAAAGCAGGTTTTTTTGGATATATTGTTGTTTAGTGTTCATGCTCTAGTGATGTTTGACAAAATGCCTCAGACAATGGGGAAACTGGTTTTGTTCGTATTCATAACGTATTTAAGGATGGTTATCTTTTCCCATTTTTAATACTAGGGATGAGTGATGACCCTTGAACTCATTTTGTCGAATTTACTTTGCAGCTTTGCGGAGAAACATTATCCTTAAGTTTGCTTCAAACGCTTCTCTAGCCATTGATGATGCTACTGCAATGAGCTATTGGGAGTCGGTTGCATGATTACTAGTTGAGCTTAGAAAAGATGCCAGCATTAATCTCGTCACGGTTTCTCCTTTTCGGAGGATCACTACCCTTCCAAAAGTTAACTCGTGTTTCTAGGAAAACTTGGTTCCATAGCAGCGTGTCGGCTCGGCATCAGGTTGATCGTGACAGTGGACCTCTCACTCTTGCTAGCCTTGGAATTAAAAGTAAGCTTGAAACAACAGAACCAAGGGAAACAAATAGAGTTAAACGGTTGAATTCTCATACTGAAGTCCCTAAAGATAGGAAAACGGTTAGAAGCAATGTGGTCAAGTCAGCTGGGATGCCTAAGAAGCTTGAGATAGAGGCAGCACCATTTGCAGCCGAGTCATTTTCTGAGCTTGGCCTGCCTCCTACCTTAATAGAGAGGTTAGAGAATGAGGGCTTCACGACTCCGACTGATGTTCAGTCTGCAGCGATTCCTGTGATTCTCAAAAGTCAAGATGTTGTGATTCAGTCTTACACGGGTTCAGGGAAAACACTGGCTTATCTTCTTCCCATACTTGCTGAGGTAGGTCCGCTGAAGAAGAGGAACGCTTCAGGTGGAAATGGAGAATCTGGGAAGAAAACAGACGTTGAAGCTGTAATAGTGGCCCCTTCTAGGGAGCTGGGAATGCAAATTGTTAGGGAGGTTGAGAAAATATTGGGTCCTACGTACAAAAAAGCGGTTCAGCAGCTTGTAGGGGGTGCGAATCGATCAAGGCAGGAAGAAGCTCTTAAGAAAAACAAACCTGTTATTGTTGTGGGGACGCCTGGCCGGATTGCGGAGATCAGTGCTTCTGGGAAGCTTCACACTCATGAGTGTCGCTATTTGGTCTTAGATGAAGTTGATGAACTCCTTTCTTTTAACTTCCGAGAGGACATGCACCGGATATTAGAACACGTAGGTAGAAGATCAGGTGCGGACCCCAAAAACCCGCTTGCCAAGAGGGTTGAGCGTCAGACGATTTTGGTGTCAGCTACAGTACCATTTTCAGTGATAAGGGCAGCCAGGAGTTGGGGCCATGATCCACTTCTTGTCCAAGCCAAAAAGGTCGTTCCACTTGAATCCATTTCGCAAGCTGGGCCCATTAGTCCGTCAAAGACTACGACCTCTTCGAGTTCATCCTCGAATCTTCAGGGTCAGCCAGCGGTGGAGAGCCTACCTCCAGCTTTGAAACACTTCCATTGTGTCACAAGGTTACAACACAAGGTTGATACATTGAGAAGATGTGTTCACGCTCTTGATGCCAAGTCTGTCATAGCCTTCATGAACCACACAAGGCAGCTAAAGGATGCAGTCTATAAGCTAGAGGCTCGTGGAATGAAAGCTGCGGAGCTACATGGCGATCTGGGCAAGCTTGCTAGATCAACAACATTGACAAAATTTAAGAGAGGGGAGGTGAGAGTTCTTGTTACCAATGAACTCTCGGCTAGAGGTTTGGATGTGGCAGAATGTGATCTAGTGGTCAATCTGGACTTACCAACAGACTCAACTCACTACGCTCATCGAGCTGGTCGGACTGGCCGGCTGGGTCGGCCAGGCACAGTCGTATCGCTGTGCGAGGAGCCAGAAGTTTTTGTCGTGAAGAAGCTGCAGAAGCAGCTTGGTATACCAATTCCTGCTTGCGAGTTTGTGGAAGGCAAGCTTACTGTGACTGAAGAAGAGAAAACTGCAAAGCCTCTTAACTCATAAAGTAAAGGTAAAGAGTACTTTGGAGGGTCAAACGAAGTGTTTTTTCAAATTTAATTTTTGGTATTTCATTTTCATCCGTCCTCTTCATACTTGGTGCGGTCAAATGATATGTTAGCTGTTGAAACTTGTGTACTAGAATAAACTAAAGTAGTTGACTCTGCCCTCTATGGTTTGAATTCTTGCTTGTTTGGGTGCTTATTTAGAGGCGTGTAACATGCCAAGTGGGGCTGAATGGAGCATAAATTTTGAATTGACAAATAAAAAACGACATTGTGCTTGTAATTTATATAACCAAAACGCGTTTTCACAACTCAAAACTGTCGGTGAGGCTTTAAAAAAAAAGCAAAAATGGAACCCTTTCCGAGCCAGGCCGGCGGTAGAAACGGATACGGATTGTCCAAGACCCGTGCTTTGACGGGTTGGGCGAGTTAGAAACCTAATCGGGTTATTGGATTTGGCGTTTGCATTGCTGCTCATTGGACGAGACAGAATCAAAAGTTGCATGAATTTCATTCATTAGGAAAGGTGAAAAAGGGGAACAAAGCTACTAATGATTGTTACAAGAACCACACGATCCAATAATGGAATAATTAAAAAATTTGGGGAGCTAAGATTTAATGCCACGATGCCAAAATCATGATGACATGATGGGGACACATAGGTACCGGAGAATCTAAACCCGATTTGGACCCAAATATTAAAGATGGCAAAAATATTCGGACGCGTAAAGTAAATTCCAACACGGTAGTGGATCACTTTGCAAAAGAAAAAAAGCAATATAATTTTAAAAAAGAGTTAATGACCAAATTGGTCCCTAAGAATTTTAGAAAATCTCATTTCGGTTATTGACTTTAAATTTCTTTATTTTGGACCTTGGTCCAAAAATTATTGAACATATTTTACTTAGTTTTTTTTTTTNTATAAGTTTAATATTTATATGCGTTTTGACCTAAGATACATGTATGACTTATAATAACATATACTAGATAAGTCAAAGCTAATATGTGCATGCAAAAAAATCTAAAAATTAATATGCATATACATAAAATTTAATATATATTATTGTACATAAATAAAATTCTAAAAGTTAATTTTTAGTATACATTAAAAAGTTTATAAGTATATACACATAAGATAAATGTAGCTTTAAAATTCAATATACTTTATAAAATATATTATTTCAAGATATTTCATGTATATTGAATATAACATCTATAAGTAGTTATTAGTTTTACTTCTAGAATCAAAATCATTATAAATAGATTCTAAATTATTGTCCCAAGATTAGCTAACCCAAGAGTGGGGGTGAATTAGGTTTTAAAAACTTTTGCAGACTTTTTAAGAAAATCAAGTGAATTATGCAAGCAATGACTATATCAAGTAAAAATAGCTAAATAACATGCACAAACTCAAAGTAAATAATTTAAAGAGATAAGGATATAGAAGTGTAAACGTTATTTTTACGAGATTCAACAAACACAACGGTTTGTCTATGTCCCCAGCCCTTGGTAACACGCTTCGAGCTTTTCATTATCAAATCAAGAATATGGGCTTGACTGACCCTTGTACACAACGGGTAATTTTTTCTTAGGCACACCCATGCCTTTACAATAGTCTTGAATCCAGCTCTATTACGCCTACCACGGATTGTTTAGACTCCGATGCCAATCTCACCTAAACCGGGTTATTTATGAATCTGGTGTCAACCTCACCTCACAAATACAATTTAGTTTTTGTTGAATCACTCAACTAGACTCTCTCTCTATTTAAGATATTTGATACAAGGTAAACTTAGAGAGAATAAATATAAACACAAGATATGATCTAGTTTGTCTCAAATAATTTGAGTAAAAAAGTGGATATGAAAGTTTAAATCACAAAAATTAATTAGAACAACTTGAAGATATGATATGAGCAATGTAAGGATGTTCAAAAGTTATATCAAATCTTAAATATACTTCTATTTATAGACTTAGATGAAAACTAGTCATTTTAGACCGTTTGACAGACAATTTGTCATTTTCGGTAAATCGAAAGTGGATTTTCAGCAGATCAAAAATACTAGCCGTTGGTAGTGCGATTCTAACAGTCAAATTAAAAAATGGTTAAAAAATCAGTAGAAAATAGGTAGACCGAAAATACAATTTCGGTCTGCCGAAAATACCAGAGAACAAAATTCAATTTTATTTTAAGCTTCTTTCGATTCTTTTCAAAATTGTGACTTCTTAAATTAATTTTTATGAAATATGGATACTACAGAAACTCATAAATCAATTTAAAAGTTGTGCAATATAAATTTTCAAACTTTAATGAGGATAAATCAATTTGACAATGTCGATTTGAATATTTTCAATTTTCACAAAAATTTGAGCCATTAAGATTATATTATCTGTAAACATATATTCAAATACAAGAACTAAATATTTAACCTTTGTTAGTCTAAGTCTTGTATTCTTGATCTTTGTCTTTAAGCTCTTTCCATAATCCATCTTAAATGTCTTGTGATCCTTTCAATTTAAACTGCTATACACTCAAGTAGATTATTAGTTCTTAATCATATGTTTATTAACTTCAAAACATGAGTATAAGATTGATGATATGAGTCAACATAAATTATAAATCGAATATGTTATATGCATTCCAAAAATTAGAGATGAGATTGAGTTGAATTTAAGTATAAATAGTAAGCAGATAATTTTGGATATATTTTGAAAAAATATAATTAAGAAAATAGAAGTTATCTAGAAAATTCTCATTAATATTGTGAATATTTATGTATTTTTTCTTTTATATATTTAACCAATGATTAATTCATATATTCAATGGGTCCTAAAAGAATTATAAAAAAATTATTATCTTATGTATATAGCGAAAATATTAATTTAGTACATAATTGACCCGAGTTAGAACTAGAAAATTTTATTATTTAACCGATGTTATTAATTTATCAAATATTCATTTATCGAGGTTTTACTGTACAAAACTAGCGGCACAAATGGATCAGAACACATTTCATAACATCTTCCAAACTTGGTATTTTGGGACATGTGTCCCATTTTGTTAAAATCGTAACACAACACAATAAATAAAAAGGACTAACATAGTACGCTTTTATTAATTAAAGGGCCAAAACGAAAATATTTAAACTTTAGGGGGGCCCAAATATTTTTTTCCCAATAATTTAAGGACCACTACTTATCTTCTCCAATAGAATCATTAATCCTAAATATAAATTTCAAAAAACAAAAATGGAAAAGAAAAAGGAAACTGCGTTAATCCAACGCCAAGTTGGAATATAAAGACAGAAAATTCTAGAAGCTGTGTGGTTCTTTGGGCCGTATAATAATTACGCTGTTTGTTCCATCGAGAGGTCGTCCCTGTGATTTAGATTCCACCTGGTTTTCTTCCGAAACCCGAAATCTCATCCTCCGTCCTTACAGACCTTCCTTTCAAAGTCTCAGGTGATTTTTCTTTCTCATCTTCTTCTATCGATCTATTTGTTTCGGGTTATGATCCTTCAAGATCTGCCTCTTTCTTTTTCATTAATTTTTTTTTAGGGGATTTTTTATTTTTTATTTTTTTTATAAGAGATTGAGTTGCGATTTCTGCGTCGTTTGGCTGTTTTGGTTCGCGATCTGGTGCTGATTTGTGTCGTTTGTGGATTTTTAGAGCTGCGTCTGTGTAATAATGGCGTCGAAACGCATCTTGAAGGAGCTCAAGGATTTGCAGAAGGATCCTCCTACCTCTTGCAGCGCCGGTATGATATGGTTCTTCTCTGTTATATGTAGACTATATGTATAATATATATGTTCATTCCACCGTATCATATATTTCTCTATTCAATTTTTTTTTACTTGTTTTCTTTCTTTATGTATGTATTTTCGTTTTTCGTAGTAGAGATTATGGAGTTTAAGCCTAGTTGATAACGATTAACAATTTCATCTGATAATTGAATTTAAGACCAATTTTGTTTGACAGATAATATTTTGGCATATACTCGGTTGACTTTTTAACCTTTGTAGTGTTTCGCCTCCTGGTTTAATTTTTATTGGGTGTTAAAATCTTTTTTTGCGGAAAAAAAAAAATTAAAACATGTAAGCAAAGTGGACATAGTAGATAGATTAAGATTTTATTCAGTACCTGTTCATGCGTGTTTCAGCTGATCAGATGAACGATTAAAATTGTATATGAACAAGTTCTGAAGTGTTTGCCTTCTTACCTATTGTAGGCCCTGTAGCTGAGGACATGTTCCACTGGCAAGCAACAATTATGGGGCCGGCTGATAGCCCATACGCGGGAGGCGTATTTCTAGTTTCAATTCATTTTCCTCCGGATTATCCTTTTAAGCCCCCAAAGGTTTTTCTCTTCTCCTTGTTGTCTATGTTTCTCTATCAGTTTCTGTTGCCCTTTAGCGATTTTAGTCTGGAAAGTATAGGGTTGGTGTCGGTTTTGTGATTGAATGATTGAGGTGGTGACTATACCGTTGTTTTAGCTTTCAATTCATTTGCCTTTTTCATGAAATTAGAAGATATTTTTGAGAGTTTAATATCTTTTTCTGAGTTAATGTTTGAACCGGTTGGATGATTATTCAACCGCTGCTTGCAATTCTAAAAGATAAAGCATAGGGATGGTGTTAGAAGATATTGTCTATGTTTCTCTATTAGTTTCTGGTGCCCTTTTGCAATTTTAGTCTGGAAAACATAGGGATGGTGTCGGTTTTGTGATTGAATGATTGAGTTGGAGAGTATACCGTTGTCTTAGCTTTCAATTTATTTGTTTTTTTTTTTTTTCATGAAAGTTAGAAGATAGTTTTGAGATTTTAATATCTTTTCTTTGTTAATGTGTGAGCTGGTTGGATGATTATTCAACCACTCCTTGCAATTTGGTCTTATCGTTTTAATGTTCTGATATGGCAATATCTGTCTAAGATGTTTATATGGAGCTTTGTAAAGACTACTAGACTACTAGCTGTTACTATCCCCTTTAAGCGCACCCTAAGGTTATTTCTTCTCCTCCTTGTTTATGTTTCTTTATCAATTGCAGTTCCCTTTTGCAATTTAAGTCCTAAGAACAGAGGGAGGGTGTCGGTTTTGTGATTGAATGAATGATGGGGTGACTATACTGTCTGCCATTTTACCTCGCTTTAATTCTCAGGAAATAATTTTTAGAGCTTCAATATCTGTCCTTGGTTAATTTTTAGTCGGTTGGATTATATTCAGGCGCTTTATGCAAAATTTTATTTTCCTTTTGACTTTGTTTTTTGACAGTATTGGTCTAAGCTGTTAATATGTAGTTTTTAAACACTACTAGACTGGTAAGTAGATAGATGCCGTTGAAGCTGAAAACACATAGCCATTGTTGGGCATTGGTGATCTTCAACTGGGAAGCTTCTATTCTACTTGACAGATTCTTTTTTCTTTTTGCACCAAACCTGTGTATCTGACATTTTCTGGATCATCATTTTTAGCTAAGTAAAATACTCTTGAAATCTCAATCTTATTACTGCATTGATGCTTAAATTGGATATAATAGTTTCTGTATAGTGTTTATGTCTGTCTCGATCTGTATTTCTTTAGTTGGTTGTTTTAGAATTTCATTTGGAACTCTAATACGACTAATTGTTTAAGGTTATTCTCTTCATAGCTTAGCCATACTATGCTGTTGACTTGTGGATGTAGTTCATGATACATGATTAGTTTGTCATATGTGATTCTACATTGTGTTGTTTATGGTTCTAAAGTCTGACACATGTAAATTTTCAGGTTGCATTTAGAACGAAGGTGTTCCATCCCAACATTAACAGCAATGGAAGCATATGTTTAGATATTCTAAAAGAACAGTGGAGTCCTGCATTAACCATTTCCAAGGTTTGGATGACCATTCCCTTCCCCATGAATCTTTTTAACTTCAAATGCTTTATCGTTATGGGAAAATGATCTGAAGAACAGCTTGGTTGTAATGACTAATATGCATTTGTTAAGCCTGGCTGACATTATCTCGAATAAGAATGAAGAACCAGTTCATATGCACTGCGTAATGTTTGTGACTCGCTAAGGTGTAGATAGTAATCTATCTTTTGTTTATGGACTTTTAACCTTGTAGAAAACATAACCATGATCTCTGTATTTCAGGTGCTGCTATCAATCTGCTCTCTGTTGACAGACCCCAACCCCGATGATCCTCTTGTCCCCGAAATTGCTCACATGTACAAGACCGACAGAGCCAAGTATGAAGCCACTGCTCGCAGTTGGACACAGAAGTATGCCATGGGATGATTAGAGTGAAGAGCTCTCAGCATTTGTGTAAGGCCACAAATGCATGGATTCCATCTCCTTTTTAGGTCTTTAAGGAAAAGGAAATATTGGAAAAATGTTTTTTTTCTCTTTTTTCTTTTATTTATTTCTTCAGTTGAATTCGGCAAGGAACTTGGATCTCATTTTGTGTATATCAATTTGAAGATATTGGAGATGGAAAAGAAAACTGTAATGTATCGTTGCTATGTTCTTATTAACTGAATGGTCTTGTTGATGTGTTACTCTTAAATGCTTGAGAAATAATCCTTGGTGGGGGGACAATTACACTTTCAGTCCTTTTGCTCGTAAAGACTGAAGTGGTTATTCAATATGTATTTGTAGGAAGAAGATGCATCTTGTATTGTATTACATAGGATATTAAATCTTTAATCAGCTCTTTCAAAGGTCTATCGAGTCAGTGTTAAATAAACATTGTATACGAGTGCGCTTGTTAACCTCTTGCCATCTTTATAGTGAATCCGTTGGTGCTTAAAACTGTTGGAGAACTGTAGTTCAGTCCACTGACGAAATGCATAAAACAAGTTTGTTAGGTGATGAAATGGCGAATCCTCACATGTTATTGCTGGGTTCAAAATCATTGTCTTAACGACTTTGATGTCTCAAACCACGTGGAGTCGTCCTGTTTTGAACCATCATTAGTCTTGAAGTGGTAAAACTTAGTGGGGGAGCGCTTAATTACGAGTTCTGATACTCCAAAGGTCAAAATTATTGTCAAAGTTGTGAATCAATTAGTACATCGAATCGGTATATTAAGGGCCTGTGAATTTAGTGAAATGACATAGGAAAATCCAACGAAACCATATAGAAAGAACCAAAAATTTTAAACCTATTTGAATTGGAATGTTAAAAGCATTTTCGTTGGAAGCAATGTTGTTATGGCCAATGATTCTGGGGCAGGAGTACCAATTCTTCGTTGGTTGGAGCCAGCTCATTTCATTTCCTAGAAACAATAGTACTTTTCTGTGTTAAAACCTTGTTCCTCGAAAAGCATATACCAAACAAATAATTGGTTGAAAATGCGGAATTTCGTGAGTTGGACAAAGGAGAAGGAAAAATCTGATAAAGATTGCCTAACCAATGTAGAAAATCAGTCAGTCCCCTAATATGAATCTTTGACTACATAATGCGAATTAATGTTGATTTGTTCTGTTCGGGCGCATAAAACACAGCACGCAAACTTCTCTGACCTAAGCACACTTGCCACTAAGATTTGACCATAAACCAACTGATTACATGGATGAAACCTCGTAATCTATGTAAACTTTAGTAGGACTGGTAATTCGTGTCATTCGTGCCGACCTATTTAATGTCGTACGGGTTTCGTGTTACCTGCGAGTTACCTGTTTAATGAAAATGTCAGTCAGACTGAAGTGTTACAATACTTCTAAACATTATAATTATTCATTTACTTGATTTTTTCACTCCAATTTTACTTTATTAAAGTAAATTAGCTCATAAGTTTATTATTTTTCTTTTAAATCACAATAAATTTGTTAAAAAATATTTTCTATAGAGTCGTTGCTTAATATTTTATAATATATTTTGATAAAAAATTAATTAATCATGTTAATTCGGGTGACTTTCGTGTCAAGCGTGTCAACTAAACGTACGGATTTCGAGTCGTGTTGACGGGTCGTGTTCAAATTGCCAGCCCTAAACTTTAGGAGGTAGACCTTTATTTATTTATTTATTCATTTTGTTGAATGGAGGGTAGTGGATTGTTGAAGCTGAAAGGCACAGTACTATAGTAATATTAGTGACATGTAAGATCATGCATGATTTAATGAAAACGTCTTGTTATATATTTGCTGGAACCTCATTAATTAAATGACATTTTCATGTGTGCTTTTTTAGAGGAAACAAATAGATTTAATTAATTGAATCTTATCGCTTGGTTGACAAGCAAAGAAGGGTGGGGGTCAGTCCTACTACTCTCCCGCCAAAACTCTCTTATTAGTTATTCTACATCATTGCTCACGTGCTTTGGGAAAATGCTTTGCTTCTTCCCCAAGCATTAACCAACTCTAAGCTACTTTTGAAATTTTTTATTTTGGCTTTATTTGAACCATTTCCCATGTTAATATCATCCTTTGTCACCCCAAAAATCTTTTCATCAATAATAAAAAAAATTAAACAAAAGATCAACCCTTTATTTATTTTATATTTTTTATACCTCCAACATTAAACCTCGATAAATGTAAGTATAGTCAACATTTGGACGTTATCTTCTAGTTCTAGGATTAATATAGTAGAGGAATTTTGCTGCTTTGGAACACAATTAATTAAGCTAACTTATATTTTAATTTTTCACTCTGAAATAAACGTTCTTGAGACACTTATTAACGACTTTATTTATTAGCCAGTGAGTCAAACCGAGTTAGCACAGTTGGACATAACTCGACATAGTATAGTATTAGAACCCTCGGCATACTTTATATAAAGAGACAAACAGACAGTAAAGCAAAAAAAGAAACCAAAAGTCACGTTTTTTACTGTTATGAATATAACAAAGCATGTGGTTGATTTTGTCCCAAAACGTGTAATATCACCACTGCATTTTCCTGCTCTTTTACTGCCCATGGCCTAAGAAATATAAAGCCGTTTAACCAACCACAATTATTTTATCATTTTAACAAAAAAAAAAAAAAAACAACTCCTAGTACTATGACCAAGTCCTAAAAAATTGAAATTAAAGAGAGAGAAAAAAAAGAAATTAAAATCAAATGAGAAGACTTTGGAAGAAAATAACTAAATTGGTGCATATATGTCATGCATATAATAAGTTTATCGCGTTGGGAGTGGGGTTGTTTGTTTTTAACAATAGACGAGTGAAGACCACGGCTCGTGACACGTCTACCGGGGGCAGCTGGAAGCAGTTTCCCGCTTTACACTCCCAAAAGTCCCATGTCCCGTTTATACGACTTGACTCGCCCAGTCCAGCTCCACTCCAAATGACTCGCACTACAAGTTCATGTTCCAGCCCGCACTCGATCAGACACCAACTCATATTATCATTTCTCTTCTCTTTACATCTAACAAAAAGGACCATGATCATCATTAAAATTAAAAAAATTAAAAAATCATGATCGGCAAGAACAGAAACAGTGCTCCACTTGATCTTTTACTCCTAAGTCCGTGCACTATATATAGACCATCTTTGACATTTTCTATCTTATTTCTTCCTTTTCTTCCTTTTCTTCTTTTCTTTTCTTCTCTGCAAAGGGCTTTTGGGTTTTATTAGTACCACACATAGTGAGTCCCAGTAGCCCTTTGCAGGTGAAGGGTCTATTTATTGATGTATCTTCTTCTTCTTCTTCTTCTTCTTCTTTTTATGGTGAAGCAAAGCTAGCTTTCATCTTTCTTTTTTAGTCTCAGCTATTTACTTCTCCTGCCACTTTGTCGGCTCTCTGAGATTTTCTTTTTCTTTATAAGTTCCAGTGAATCAGTAATCATGATAGACTACTACCATAAGGCCTTGTCTGATCCCACGATTAAGTTTACGGAGCACAAAACCACGACCCGTAAACTCCTCCCAGATCCGAAACCCATGACCCGGGTCCGCCAAAAGGTCGTTCGGGTCATAATCACTGACGCCGACGCCACCGATTCGTCCAGCGACGAAGATGAAGAGAAGATGTCCGTACGGAGAGTCAAGAGGCACGTGAGAGAGATCAACTTAGAACGACCTCCTCCTCCTCCTCCTCCGGCTAAGCAAGACAGAGTCCCCAAGGGGCCTCTCAAATCGCCGGAATCAGACCTCGTTCGCCGGAAAAAATTCAGGGGAGTCCGACGGAGGCCATGGGGACGCTGGGCCGCTGAGATCCGCGACCCGACCCGACGAAAACGGGTCTGGCTCGGGACCTTCGACACGGCGGAGGAAGCGGCCACCGTGTACGACCAGGCCGCGGTGAAGCTCAAGGGAGCTAACGCCGTCACCAACTTCCCTAACTCCGTTACAACGGAGACGACCGCCGCCGTTACCGGCGTGGAGGTACTGGGAAGTGAAAATAAAGAGAAAGAAAAAGAAAAAGAAAAAGAGAGCTCGTCCACCGAGTCGTCCGAGTCAGACGGCGCGGCGACGTCGTCACCCACGTCCGTACTCCGTTTCGACGAGCCGACGCCGTTCGGCGGGTTCGGTTACTTCGATTTCGACGCCGAAACTTTCGGGTTCGATTTTGACGGGCCGTTAGGCTTGCCTGATGTCATGCTGTCGAGGAAGAGCCAGGGCCTGGCGGAGGTTGAGTTCAGCGAGTTCGACTTGATGGACGTCGTTTTCTAAATATAGAATAGGTATCGGCGACGTGTTCGGATTTTTTGGGCCTTGCCTTTTCGTTCTCCTTGATTGCCAAGGACAGTCCGGTAATTTCCGTTGCCAGGATAAAAACATAATTGTGAACGTGGCACACTGTGATTAGTCGTTATTGTGACCGAAGCAGCTACGGAATTCGGGAATTCCTTTGTTCCAAGGTTTAGACTACAGTGGTCGCTCTACAGGGTCGCTCTACAGGAGTCAGTTAGCCGATTTTACCCAAAATATACGGCGATTTTGTTCGGTGTCGTTAGAGATATCTTGTATTATTAATCGGTTTTTCTTTTTCTATATTTATTGTTTGTAAGGATATTCTGATGTTGTATAATTGTAATTACGTGTAATTAATTAATTAATAAATTATTAATGAGATTGGCAAAGGAGGTATGAGCGTGGAGGGAGTTGAGGAGATTTCACGCTATAATATTGTTTAAAAGTGGAGGCGATATTTTATTGTATTTGAATTTTAAATTATTGGAATAGAATCGAACATAGTAGAATTGTGATTTTCTGGGGGTCTATTTTGATGATATTCTTTTTTTTTTTTAATTCGTCACTGCTTTGTTGTGGCTTTAGTTGCCGTTCTTTACTGGGTCGCATGCTTGGAAGTTGTATATTAGACAGTAGACACGTGTGCATTTAGTCACGCCGATATTTAGGTGAGTTACTCTTAAGTAAAGAAAATTATTATAATATTCTTTTATTTCCATCGATTCAAAATTTTATAATCGTTCCATCCACGAAAGTGACATGCAATTCAAGAGGATTTTAATCACGAGCTGATTTGTGAGTGTTTATTATTTTTGAATATGAGCTTGTCTGAGAATAACAATGTTTTAAAAAAAAAAAAATCACACTAAATTGAATGATGAAAGATTTTTCAATTTCCGTTGCCTTTTAAAATCTAAAAAACAGAAAGTAGAATTTTTTAGCCCATGATTGAGTATATTATTTGTGGATAATGCTTTTGGATTCACTTATTATCTTTTTTTTTTAGCAATGTTATGGGGCACCAGTAGTGTCCAACACCACAATGACATGTCTATCTGTTATTGGATAATTTAATAAATAAACTGAGTCCTACGTGGGTTCATCTGAATTATAATTATGATTAGCCAGTGACAGACTGACACATCATTGTGGTGCTTAGCACCACTGGTGTCCATAGCATTATTCTTTTTTTTTTTAAAATACTATCTTATTTGTGATAAGTGATTTATTAGTATTCAGATAGTGAATATTGATAGATTCACCAGCTCAACGGTGATAAATTCTCTTGAATTGTATATTAGACAGTAGACACGTGTGCATTTGTCACGCCGATATTTAGGTGAGTTACTCTTAAGTAAAGAAAATTATTATAATATTCTTTTATTTCCATCGATTCAAAATTTTATAATCATTCCATCCACGAAAGTGACCTGCAATTCAAGAGGATTTTAATCACGAGCTGATTTGTGGAGTGTTTATTATTTTTGAATATGAGCTTGTCTGAGAATAGCAATGTTTTTTTTTTAAAAAAAAAAAAAACTAAATTGAATGATGAAAGATTTTTCAATTTCCGTTACCTTTTAAAATCTAAAAAACAGAAAGTAGAATTTTATAGCCCATGATTGAGTATATTATTTGTGGATAATGCTTTTGGATTCACTTATTATCCCTTTTTTTTTAATACTATCTTATTTGTGATAAATGATTTATTAGTATTCAGATAGTGAATATTGATAGATTGTAAGTGTTATTTACCAGCTCAACGGTGATAAATCATATGTAAAGTGATTAAAATAACA